>CAUYON010051220.1:0-16979 GCA_963573935.1 Arctocebus calabarensis | reverse complement strand
GGAAGCAAACCAGGTGTCATTTGGGCCAGAAATTCCATATTCTTAAATCAGCTTTTTCCTTTTCTTTCTTGTTTTATTGTGGAGAAGGACACAGTCAAAAGAATTTTCTAAATGAGTAAACAAACAAAAGCAATTGAAATTTATCACAAAGAAAATAATTGATGTGACCAGATAAAAATAAAGTACTTCTGTATGTGAAAAATCCAATAAAAACATAATTGCAAAGGTAAAGTTGGAAAAATATGTTAAATATGACAAAAATACAAATGCCTAACAAAAATATGAAGTGATAATTTCACAAAAAACAAATTAACAAAAACTTAAAAGAGTTCAATCTAATCTAGGAAATAAGGAACTGCAATTTATAACATTAATAGCATTTAAATTTATACCACTTTTCAATGCTGGAAAATAACATTATCTATCAATACAGAAAATTATAACCTTTGCTACTTAAGCAAATGTAAATTACAATTTTTAAGGAAAGTGCTCAGCTATTATAAACTAGAAAATTTAAAAAATTAAAAACACTTTCACTCTGTAGTTCCACTCTTATTATATTTCAAAAGAAAAACTTAGGCATATAAATAAAATTTATAGAAACATATGCTCATGACATTGAGGAGAAAAATGTAGAAACAATGTAAGTTCCTGATAAGAATAATTATGACATGAGATTATTTAATGTGTTTTAAATCAGTTAATCCATTATAAATTAATAGCTAATTATATTTAACCATCTGTCTGCATTATAGATTTTTACATATTAAATATTTTAACAAATTTTGGCTCCACCACTATGAACAAACATATATGCATCCTGTTATTATTTTCTATGATGAAAAAGAAGTCTTTATTATCATTTTCTCTCATGGATTTTCAAGTTTTTCTATAAATAATAAATATTAAATACAATTTAAATGTTAGAAAATGAAATAATGAAAAATACCATGAAATTAACATGTTCTAGTAAATCAGTTTTCCTGACATTGAGGTTTTTCCTAAATCTCAAGAAAGAAGAAGTTTTCCCCAAGTATGATCTTCAGTTTTGCTGATCAGATTACTTTTAGGGAGAAAATTGGATTATCTTGTACACTTATAAATGCACATGTCTCTCTTATTTTCCTGTAAATATGTAGGATGGAAATGCTAACCAGCTGATAATACATGTAACATATGCAGGCCAAATTGATCCTAATGTTCACATTTATAAGTTGTGGCTTTGCTTATTGTACTTTTGTGAAACTCAGACTTTTGTTTTCAAAGTGAAAAATGTTATTGGCAATGGAACCTCACTTTTGAATAAAGCCTTTTAAATACAGTGTATCAATTCAGAAACATTTTACTCACTAACGAATTCTAGAGGAAGATATTTTAGTTCAAACTGACTATTATTAGAGTTATATTAACAATAGAATTGCCAATAAGAACCTGATGGATTTGCTATTCGACATGTGTATCTTTTGGCAGATACGAGCATACCTTCTATTTAGTCATCAAATAAAACCTTGGGTGATTTTATGTAACTAAGCACATCATATTGAACATGTTCTTGTCCAATAATTTTCAAAATAAATATAAAGATCCATTGGACATAACAGAGAGTTTTGTGCCTTCTTGATGTTCTATCAGTTCATATAAAAATTAAACTCTATAATTGGTTTAGTGAGAAATCTCAATTCATTTGAGTAAAACTATGAAATGGCATCAATAACAGGTCAAGCTCTACTATTTTCCGAAGTAGCTGCTGCTTCTTTGAAAACTCATTTATCCTGGAGGTACCAAACAATAAGGAAAATGAGGATATAAAGGCCGTCTATTGGCTGCCCCTCTCAACTCTGCTCTGATATCCAGTCTCTGACTTATTGGAGGGTGAGAGACCAATTCAGGCATTGTCAGCCTTTTAACAAATTATTTTCTTGATGCTTTCCATCTTTTATCCATCTTTTACTTTGGGAAGGGAAGCTAGCTCATTGCATTCTCCTCAAAAGAGAGGTAGAAAATAAAAAGACAATCTTTTCATGAATACTGCATTCCTTAAAAGAAATCTTTTCATCTACCTCTTTACATTAGGTTATGAGAAAGAAAATAAATCTCCCTTCCTTTTCTGAATGGTGTACTCTTCCTTATCTGTTCTTGTTCTGCTATCTGAGGGTGATTCAATAGTTTATTGAGTGCCTACATTGAACTAAGAGGATGCACACTTCAAAGGTATATGGACTTAGATTCTGACTTAATCATAGAAGGTCCTCTGACCTCCCAGCCCACAGGCTACATATGACCACAACATGGCATCTTCGGTATTACTCAAAAACCAAAACCAGGCATGACATGGATTTGTGCCTATGGCTCAAAGGAGTAGGGCACTGGCCCCATATGCTGGAGGTGGCAGGTTCAAACCCAGCCCTGGCCAAAAAAAAACAGAACAAAAATAGAAAAACAAAACAAAACATGTAATTCTAGAAAATAGATTGGCAATCTTTCTCATTTTCAAGAGGAGGTAAAACATTTCAGTTTGCAGGATGTAAATATGCTCAGCACTGGTGGATGGAGGAGAAACAGAGTGAATTCTTAGGTCTGGCAGAGGTAAATAGGTGGTAAGGAAGTGGGTAAGGATGGAAAGTGGGAACCAAATTGTAGGTAGGAACCAATTGCAGCAGGGAACTATTCCCTTTGGGAACATACACAGTAAGGAGTTCCTAGTGACCTTTAACTGACCTGGGGTTCATTACCATTTCTTAGCATAGAATAGGTGGAGCTTTTGTGAAGGCTTCTGTGTAGAGGACTGGACACCATGCTTGCAAAGGACAATTACTGACTCTTATCACATTAAAAGGAAACGCTGAGAACAGGACAGTCTCCTGGCAAGCCTAGAGATGTTTCCTGACTTAGGGGCAATCCCTCAAGTAACTCAGTGTTCTGGAATGAGATAAGGTCAGTCACTCACTAGTAAGCATGTGTTAAACATTGATGCTTAGTAGTGCTTCATGAGGGTTTTGGGGAAAGAACACGTGAGGAGAGCACGTGGCAATCCTTACACAGGCAGCCTTTGTATGTAATTAGATGACCTCTCCACACCTGTTTATGTCAGTTACCTTAACTCTCCACACCTGTTGTGTATAACCTTAATAAATAGCCGTTGTGGAGGAGGCTCAGAGCTACCCTGCAACTAAGGTTAGCCCTCCTCCCGCAAGCTTGTACTTGAAATTTGTGTTACGCCTGATTCCTTCCTGCGGCAACCGAGACTGGGCATTGGGGCCAACACTTCTGGGAAAGATACATGTTTAGAAATGAAAACTGTTGCATAACCAACCTGTTATGTAATCTGTTATACACATATATCCCCAACCTGTCAATCACCCCAAAGGCAGGAAATGACAACCCATCCAGCTAAGAGAAAATGGGACACAGATTTCAGGGTCTTTCCCCAGTCTTGGGGAGACTGACCAGTTCGTTTTTCTCTAGGTCATTTTTTTTTTCTTTTTTGAGACAGAGTCTCAAGCTGTTGCCCTGGATAGAGTGCTGTGGCATCACAGCTCACAGCAACCTCAAACTCCTGGGCTCAAGTGACTCTCCTGCATATTCTAAATTTTGCAGATATACATTATTGTGCAGTATTGCATGACAGGCTTATGTTCTATATTTCATCACTTTGCAAGGTGAATATAATATAATTTAGCTATTCGAGGTAATCATAATTTTTTATGTATAAACTTATTACAATAAAATGTACCACAATATAGAAATTAAACTAATAACATCTGACTGCAAATGTGGGAAAAGTATTTTTTTTAAGATAATTACAGTAGATTCTTGAACAACATGGGATTGAGCTGTATGATTTCACTTCATGCGGATTTTCATGAAATAAAAGTTACCCCAAGTGTGCCTGCCTCTCCTGCCTCCCCTTCCACTTCTTTCACCTCTGCCGCCTTGAGAAAGCAAAACCAGTTTCTTCTTCTTCCTCCTTAGCCTACTCAACGTGAAGATGAGGAGAGGGGGATAAAGAACTTTATCATAATCTACTTCCACTTAAGAAACATACTTTCTCTTCCTTATGATGTCTTAACATTTTCTTTTCCTTTCCTTTCCTTTTCTTATTCTAAGAAAACACAATATATTACACATAACATATGAAATAGGTGTTTATTTACTGTTGCTTATGTTATTGGTGAGGCTTCCAGTCAACAGTGGGATATTAATGGTTAAATTGGGGGAGAGCCAAATATTATACATGATTTTTCAACTGCATGGGGAGCTGGTTCCTCTAAACCATATATTGTTCAAAAATTAACTGTACTTTTAAATGTATACATCCAGGGGAACTACCGTATAGTCATAAATTCCAAAAAGATAAAATATAGAAATGTTGTTTTATTAAAGGAGTTTTATCTATAGGAATATGTGCTAATCTAATAGCTTTAACATATTGTGATGATATGAATTCATCTCAAGTATAAAACAAGTCTGAAATTCTTAGGTGATCGATCGTTCAAAGAAAGACTATATTGAGTCACTCTTTGGGTTTGCATATGAGCTGGGAGATAAGATGCTCTTAAATAAGCTGATAACCTTTAAACCATAACTATGGAATACTTTATTATAATACTCAAGGCAATAAATATTAAAAAGAAAAGAAAACTACAAGTACTGCACATCATTAAGTCCAGACAACAGCATCATTTGGAGTAAATGCTTGGAATCTTTGATTACATAATCTTATGAATATACATCATGAACATTCACAACCCTGATGGTAAAAAATAGTAATAATAATAATGAAGTATGCATAGGTTATGCTTTTTTAAACTCAAAAGTTCCAATGAATTTATGAAAAGGAAAGTTATTTCTGAAACCATGTGTTTAATAAATAATGCCTGCTGAGTATGTTTGAAATAAGACATTATATTTGGTCTCATTCTCCCTCTTTAAATTAATTGAGCAAATTCTACCACTAACAAATCTATCATCAGCTCATTAAAATTTACTGGAGTTTTTGATAGGCTATTCTATTCCCATGCTTTTAATTAACTTTGATGTCACTTGTTGATTTAGAAAGGTTTATTTCACATAATCTCATGGGCTTTTCTAATTCATGGCAGGACCACCTACACAGCTTTCTGCTTAACAGGATTATAAAAAATATTAAAAAAAATAGGAACAAGAAAAGGTCATTTGCCTTATTAATTCTCATCTTTGATAACATTTTCTAAGCCCAGGGTTTAAATAACACCACTTAAACTACCTAACACCTTTGCCATTGGGGATTTTTTTCAAATCACTGCCAAGTTCCACATGAAATGTATTTAGCTTTTCTAGCATGAACTTGGAAGAGGTTTGCTTTTCATGACTCTTCCACGATTTTACAATGTGACTTTTGCCCCTTCTGTGATTTATCAGTGGAATTCCTGACCTAATGAAATTTGTTTTCTTTTGTTTTCGTGTACTTTCTTTCCTATGGCATCCATACTTCAAAACGACAAGCACGGTTTTGAAAACTGCTTTCACCTTTGGGCCATAATAATATAAAACAGCTAAAACCTATTTTTCAATCTACCTTGCACTTAAATCTAACAGGCTTTGTAAGAGTCAGTCACCCTCATGGGTAAGCAAAGCTAATGGACATGGAGGTCAGCAACGTTTCTATGATGGATTTTGTTTTACAATGGTTTCTTTGGCTTCAGATATACTTATTTTTTATAAGATTTCTGGAATGGGTTTGTAAATTAATTTCTGGCCATGGGAAGCTCCCTTGCATTATATTAAATCTCATCATCTTTCTTAAAGAAATGTATAATACATTTTCTAAATGTGTTATATATTTTGTTAAGGTCCATTATTATTTCCATCAAGAAAACACATTTTTTGTAAGGAATTACACCTGTGTTAAATTGTTCCTTAAACAGATTGATAGGTCCTGTGAATGAGGCCGAGCATAACAAGTTGTTGGCAACTTCAACTGATGGAATAACTATTTAGATGTGTGATTCATTCCTGAACAAGTTTTGTATAATGTGTCTGTAAATATTATGTAACAATTTAAAAATGCTAAAATATAGGGCTTTGAGAGAATGAGAATGTTTTGATGAGGCTGTTTTTTTTTTTTTTTTTTATCCATGCCATTAGTAGCATTTCCATGCTATGGCTCAAAAATATACATTTTCAGTTCTTACAGCTTCAGGGACATAGTTCCACCTGTTTATATGGCAGGGCCCAAGTAGAGATTTGTGTGTGAATATAAATTTGCATTGTAAGTGTCATTAGGTCCAATGCCTGATTATATTTAGGACTAACCCTTCTGATTTCCTATAATGTTTTTAGAAATATAAAATATTCAAAATGTGAGATACAGAAAGCATATTTTGGAGTCCTCAAATATTTTTCTTGGAGGTGCCCAATATTCCTTACAGAGCTCAAGTTTAGCTGTCATAAATAAAGTTAAACATTTATGGTAGTGAGTGATATTTTACCTTGTTTGAATTAATATACACTTCAAATCCTTAAATTCTTTACAGAAAAACAATGACCAAAGGAGATATAGACACTCAATTGAATTAAGGGTGAAAAAAAGGAAAGACTTATTTCATATATATTTTTTAACAATAAGCTTTTGACTGCTTTTGTCACAAAATACTTTTTTGTGTTTATGTGCAACATAGGTGATATTAAACAACTAAAGTTAGACTCTAGCATGTCACCTTTTGTATGCAATTTAGAAAATAAGAGTATTGCTGATAACAATAACACATAAACATGGAAACTTGTAGAGCTATGTGGTGCAAACTAGAAATACTGTTTGGCATGAGTTCAATTTGACACTGAAGACATTTTTAAAAGCTAAATACTTAATTTAATTTTGTATATTCTAAGGTGGATGCAGAACATTTTTAGAAGTTCAAAACACAAATCTACTTCATACAGCAATAAAATGAAACACTGCATCATTTTACAAAAGTGAAACATCAGATTATGACCCCATATTAAAAAACCAATCACTTCACAAACCATAAAATGGATACAATTGATTATTGATGATGACTTCATTTCTTTTTGAAAATAGACTCAAATTTATTACCCTATGTTAATGTGCCCGTAAAGCAGGCTTAGGTAATTACACTATGAGTATTTTATCTCTGAGTTATTAAACTTGTTTCTGCCTCCCTACATGCTGATGTTAGAGGTTAATAGCAATGTTCTATTTTACCCAGTGCTTTACTTCACTTAATGCAATGATGCATGGCTTTCATTAAAGCATGAAGCAAAGGAATTGAAGAAAAAATTAACTTCTAAATTCAGGGAAAAATAACCTTCCAAAAAAGAATGGTGGTAACAATCTCTGTCACGTTTAGCTAGGTATACAATGCAGTTTTGAAATATACATTGAATTTTAACACATAAAAGAAAATAAATCACATTACAGTATTTCTAAAGTGGCATCTCTAGGATTGGTCCTTATGCATAAATATCTGTGAAGCTATCAGATTAAACACATTCTACTGGCATTCAATCTATTCAGGAGCAGTGCTTTGACTATTCTAATCAGGTGCCCTGCTCAACTGAGTGGTTACTGGTAATGATGGGGAAATAAAAGATGGTGTAATTAGCTATGTGTATTTTTTAAGTGTTCTTTCAAATTATCATCCCCTATCTTTAATCTATTCTTACCTCTGCCACATAAACAAAATCAGTTATCATTTTTATTTTAATTTTACATTGCATTCTTAATGTTCAACAGCAGCTCAGTTACCTGGCATGTTGTGCATCCCAATTTCCTTGGAGATTAAGAAAACTTAATTTCTGGCTTTCAGAGAGAAGCTTTACTATTCTAGCCTCAATCTTGAACTCTATTTTTGTTATATATATATCTACCCACAACATTTTGATAGCATATTATAATGGCTTTCAAAATTTTATTAGTTGCGAAATCCTCCCTTTAAGTAAAATCCTATGTAAATGTGAAATGAAGGAAGGAGCAGCCAAATAGGACCCTCAGGAAGGTGGCCGCCCTCCCACTCACAGGCGTCAGCTGCTCTGTTCGGATCACTACAGATTAACTTTGCCTGTTTTTGACCTTTGTGTAAATGAAATCCTGTTATATAGTCGCTGTTACTTTGGAAACTTTGTTTTTTGAGTACATCAAAGTATGCATTATTTATTAGTTAGTAATATTAATATGTATATGTATAGAGCAAAGTATACTTTTTTAACTACGTACAAATATAGTGTTTAGAGTTTTGATGATCATGGACAAAGCTGGTTTAAATATTCTTGAACAAAACTTTGTGGGGTTTTGGTTCATTTTTTTTTTTTTTTTTGAGACAGATCCTCAAGCTATCACCCTGGGTAGAGTGCTGAGGCATCACAGCTCACAGCAAACTCCAACTCCTGTGCTCAAGCGAGTCTCCTGCCTCCACCTCCCAAGTAGCTGGGACTACAGGCACCTGCCACAACGCCCAGCTGTTTTTTGGTTGCAACCATCATTGCTCTTTGGTGGGCCCTGGCTGGATTCGAACCTGCCAGCTCAGGTGTACATGGCTGGCACCTTAGCCCATTAAGCCACAGGCGCCGAGCCTGAACAAAACTTTGTATGGAAGTTTTCATGCATTCCTCTTGGAGGAAAATCTATAAATGCTATTGCTGTGTCATCGTGTAAATATATATTTACTTTTATTATAAACTGCCAAACACTATTTTAAAGCAGATGTACTATTCTATAATACTGCCAGGAAACTGTCAGTATTTCAATTACTCTCTCCGGGTAATAGTAGGTGTGGTCAGTCTTTTTCATGACAACCTTAATAATGAGTATAATTTATAGCATTTGCCAACCGCTGTGGTATAAATATTCCCACCAAGGTTCATTTCAAGTCACCAAGGTCATGTCTACAAGTGTAAACCAAGAGATCTGAACCATCTGCTCTTGGGCCTAGTGCACGCCACCTTCAGCACATGCGGCAACCGCCATAAGTGCAAACTTAAGCAATGAAGCACTTCATAAGACTTTACATGTACTTCTGATTTTGACATAAAGAATAATAAAAGGCCATAGACTCAAGAATCAAGATGTAATAAATTAGTATTTTTATTGATTCCTTAAGAATCATTGTGAAAACTTGCATTTTGTTTTGGGTTTTGCATATGTGAAAGTGAACTTACATATGTGAAAGTATTAGTAGAATATGCTGACACTGCACTGTTCCATGCTAAAAGGACAATAGTTTTAGCATGGAACTGAACCCGTGGTATGTTCAGTATCTACGTAAATGCCAACAAAGAAAAAAGGGCACATTTGTTAGTATCATTATGAAAATATTTTTTTTGAGACAAAGTCTCACCATGTTCCCCTGGGTGGAGTGCTGAGGCATCATAACTTACAGCAACCTCAAACTCCTGGGTTCCAGCAATCCTCTTGACTCAGCCTCCTAAGTAGCTGGGACTACAGGCAACTGCCACCAGGCTGGATAGTTTTTCTATTTTTAGTAGAGACAAGCCTTGCTTTTGCTCAGGATGATCCTGAGGTCCTGAGCTCAGGCAAGCCATCTGCCTCAGCCTCCCAAAGTGCTAGGATTACAGGTGTGAGCCAGTGCACCTGGCTATGAAAATAGTTTTGACATCACAGATTCCTTTAAAAGGGGTCTAGGACTCCTAGGTGTCTATGGGCCATCCTTTGCCATCCATTTCTTTAATTATATGGTAAATACCGAAAGTCTATAATATCCTGGATGCATCCTACATTCAGTTATTACACCTTCTTAAAGTTTATCTATTGGGAAATTATTGAAGTATTTAGGAAAGAAAAGAAGGAAAGAGATGGCTGATTTAAAATGATTGATGTAAACATAATTAAGGTTTTATTTCACTTTCCTTTAACTTTTAGAAAGTTATCAAAACATTTTATATAGGTACTGAACATATTCTTCTTAGCAAAGTATCTCACAAATGGAAGAAAAAATATCCAATGTACTTAGCCCTACTATGAAGCTAATTTATAGGTATCATATGAAGGCTAAAACCCAATTATAGCACAAGAATATGGGGAAATGGGGCTAGGGAGGGGAGGGAAGGGATGAGGATGAGTGCAGGGAGGGCGATAGATGGATCACACCTATAGTGCCTCTTAGAAGGATACAAGTGAAACTTACTAAATGCAGAATATAAATGTCTTCATATAGTGATTAAAAGGCCATGAAGGCTATGTTAAACAGCTTGATGAAAATATTTCAGGTTGCATATGAAGTCAACACATTGTGCCACATGATTGCCCTAACGTACACAGTTATGATTTAATAATAATAATAAAAAAACTACAACCAATGTTGCGGCAACTTGGAGTTACTATAACAGATGCACTGTGAGCTATGATCCCACTACTGCATTCCAGTGTGGCCAACAGAGTGAGACCATGTGTCAATATATATATTTTATGTTTCCAGTGTTCTGTACTATATACTATTTATTTTGTATGAAATAAAGTGTAAAGCAAGATCAGTGCCCAGAAAGCAATTTAAAAAAAAAAAAAAGCAAAAAGAGTAGGATGAGCTTTCACTCACTTTCTCTTCAGTCCTGTCTGGTTGTAACCAGGCACTTTGACCTCCTCCATTCTCCTTGAGGCTCCACCAGGCCAGCCTGATAGGTCCTGTGTGTGCTGTCTGAGATGAAGCCGTGGCCCCATGTTCCAGAGCATTCACCTGCAGCCTGTTACTATGAGTTTCTCACCACTCACGCTATGGTGCCTGCTCACCAGAAACACAACACTAGTGGGCAGGGGGTCTACCCAGCAGGGAGGTTTGTGTTAGGGGCTGTATCACCATGTGAGGAAATTCTCGAGCTTGCATGCAGTAATAAACCTGAGCATCCTTAGGTTGCACCCTGCTGATCTTCAGGGTGAAATCAGTCCCTGATCCACTGCCACTGAACTGGTCTGGGAGTCCAGAGTCCCAGGTAGAACCACAATAGATCAGGTGCTGTACAGCTTCTGCAGGAATCAATACAAATAGGATTTTCCATCACTGTACAGGAGGCTCTGACTAGACCTGCTGGAGATGGAGGCCGGCTCTCCAGGGGTGACGGGCAGGGAGTGTGGAGTCTGGGTTATCACAGTATCCTCACTGGATCCTGAAAGAGGGAGAAAGAACTGCAAGGTTATGTACAATCATTTGTAGACATGTTTCATTCTTTATTCTAGGCTAAATTATTTCTCATGTGTGTGATTTTGTCTCAGGCCCTCAAAACATTTAATTTGAAAAAGAACAGAGATTTTTCAGCTGTGAGAGAACCTCTAGAAGTTCCCCATATCTTCTCCTCTGTCTGAGTCAGAGTTTTCACCAGAGTTGTCATAACTCCTTCTAGAATCTTCCTCATTCTCTCAGATCTGAACCTCGCACTCCACATCCTGGGGGACAAGACGTGCACATCTAACACGTGCACAGAGCACACATGGGAGGCAGTGGGCCCAGAGCTCCCCTCCCACCACATTCTCCTTCCCCATCTTCTTCTGTCCTTACCAGGGACCCAGAGCACTACCAGTCCCAGGAGATGAGCAGGGAGCCTCATTGTGAGAAGTTAGACTGAGAAGTCCTGATTGGTCAAGTCAAGGTCAGAGCTGAGCTTTTATCTCAGACACAAAAGGGAAGGGAAGGTCCTCTCTGGGGGACAGTATGCAAATCCCCTGGTGGGTGCAGTGGTGTGGGAAGAAATAACATGAAGACTCTTATGAGCAAAGTGATGGAAAATATTGTCTGCGTTTGGAGGGAAACTAATAGAGAAAAAAATGTACTCTGCCTCAGTAGGAGAAAGGACATATTTAATTTTTCCTTCTTTTTTTCTACATGTGTTTTTCTGCATTTTACTGTGTACATTACCATTTCTGAACTGAAGAGTTTCCATTTGTTGTGGTATTTGGGCATTTTAATTGTAATGTGTGTAGCTATGAATGTATTTGTGTTTCACTGGAATGTGCTTTATTGAGTTTCTTTGATCCATGCATTCTGTAACGTTTGAAAAGTTTTTGCTATTATGTTTCCAAATATTTTTCTCAGCTCTTTTCTCTCTTAGGTCTCTTTGTGACTTCCATACACATTTTTTCTAAAACTCTGAAGACCTGTTCATTTGCTTTAATCTTTTTTCTTTAGAAAATTTCTAATGATCTACTGTTCAGGTCACTGCTTCATCTGCCATAGCCAATAGTTTTTGTGTCTATCTAGTGAATTCCTCAATTGGGTTTTTGAACTTTTCATTTCTAGGATTCTCGCTTGTTCTTTCTCCATAACTCCTACTTCTGTACTTAAAAATCCCTGTTTGGTGGATAAGTTTCTTCTTATTTGTCTTTTTTAGTATTTGATCCTCTATCAAAGATTAACAACGATTCTTTGACATCTATGAAATAATTGTTTTGAAATCTGTTTCCCCTTTGATACTTAACTACTGATATTTCTTCTTTTCTATTATACTTAGTTTTACCTGATAGATTGAATTTCAAGGCTCTGTCTCTCTGTCTGCATTGTTTAATAGTAATCAATGATTTGGGAGATTTTGCTTAAACATCAGAAGCTCGTGATGCTTCTACAAATTCACCTGCATGTGATTTTGCAAGTTCATGAAGATTGCAGCAGTTCTTACCTCCTTCTGTGTTTAGCACTCATCCTTCTTGGATCTCTGTCAATCCTAATGTGGATGCAGAGATTATCTCAGCAATTCTGTGATTCTACCATTTCCAGGAATCTACATTAGCTCTCAGCTGATTCATCACTTGTCTTAACCAGGGCCATCACCTTGGACTAGCAAAGCTGTGGGCTTTTTCTGTTCCTTTCCTATAGACTTCACCACATTTAGCTGGAAACACTGAAAGATCTTGCTCCAGTCCCTACTGGAACTCAGGCGGACCCCTTGGCAGCCAGCTGCTCATTTTCAGTGTCATTCTCCTATTGGTACTACTGTGGTTTTCAGTTCTTACAGTCCTTTGATGAAAGGGAGCAGTCCCAGGAAAAACGTCACAAACTTCCAATTCTTACCAGAAGCCCTAGTACTTATTGAAGAATTAATTTCTCAATTTACTCTATGTTTTTGATTATTTTCAGAACCCTGAAATGTTGTTTTATATATATATATATTTTTTCATTTTGTACTTTTATTTTTATTTCAGGAGAGAGAATGCTTCCATTTTTTAAAGACCATAACCAGAAGTGTCCTCAAAAGTGAATTTTATTAAAATAGTGCCACACTGAAAGGGAATGAGGATGCAGATTACCAAAAAAGCTTTTGAATAGAAAACACAGTGTCCACACCCTTGAGTTGAAGAGAAACTGAGTATTCAAAATATGTACTCAACTCTAATCTCTTGATTATTGCTAGGTATCCTCTAGAAATTTCAAAACATCTACATCCTGTCTAAGATTAAGCAAATAAGTGAATATAGTATAGATAATCAGATGAAAGATAGGATGATACCCGAGGAATTCCTCGTTAAGGACTAACTCATGGTCTGTGCAGGACATTTTGGTTTTCACCCTTAGCCCCAGGTACACAGGAGGACTTCTTAAGCCCAGAAGTCAGATGGCAACTTGAGAAACACAGCAAGGCCCCATCTCTATAAAAATAATTATAATTAAGAACACATACTTTTTTCTTACCCTTAATTATTCTTATTTGTATATTTCATTTAATTTTAAAATAATTTTAGTCTTACAAAAAGTTTCAACAATAACAAAATTTGTCTAATATAATTTCACCTTTCCTTAACAATAAACATCTTACATCATACATAACCAAGTACAGGGCTAAAAGCCATAAAACTAACATACATAGAGTGGTATTAAATACAGATATGGATTTCACTGATTTTTTTCCTACCGATGACTTTTGTAAGTTACAGAATGAAATTACAGTATCCAGCATTGCATGTAATTGTCAGGTCTGCTTCAACTTGTCTTATTACTAGTTATGGTGAAGGAATATGACCAATGAAAGTCCTTCCAGTAGGAAGTCTTGGGTAAAAAGAACCCAAACAGATGATTCTGCCACTCTTCCTATCTGGTCGTATACCCACTTTATTAGGAATCATCTGTTCCTTTCTGAGCCTGTAATTACATTTCCCTCTCCCCAGAATTTTATTCTTTAAACATTGGATGCCTAATCAAAATTATTGAAGAAATAAACCATGTTATTTCTTAAGTGGACAAATGATTCTGTGATGTTCATTTACATGGAAATACAGATATCCTGGAGAAAGAAGAGAAATTGGATTATTAAAATTTGGAAGCTCACTCAATCCAACTCAGAGTCAAGGTGGCTGACTAGAGAAATAGATTTTCAGACTGCCCACGCTGAGGAACAAAAGATGAGACGAAAGACATCATAAAATAATTACAGCTGGGATATTGTTCATAAGGAGAGACAAACTATAATAATTATAGAAGAAAGTGTTAGAGAAATACTGATAAGTATCAGTGTAGGCAAAGAATAATGAAGAAGACTCCAAAGCCAATCACAGCAATATTGATAAATTTAATAGTTTGATTAAATTAAAATATTCTTTATAGCCAAAGAAATAATCAGTAGAGTGAATAGACAATCTACAATAGAGTGAATAGAAAATCTATAGAATGAGAGAAAATATTTGCACGGTACATGTGCAATAAAGAGTTGGTATCCAGAATCCGTAACGAACTCAAACAAACTAACAGGAAAAATATCAAACTACCTCATAGATAAACAGGCAAAGAAGACAGACCAATGGCCAACAAACACAAAAAGTGTCCACCATCGCTAATCATCAGGGAAATGAGAATGGCATTTATGATAAAACCTCAAAACAACAGTTTCTGGCATGGATTCAGAGAGAAAGAAACACTTACACACTGCTGGGAGGATGGCAAACTCATACAATCCCTATTAGTACCAAAATACTCAAGGAACTAAAAGCAGACATGTCATTTCATCTAGAAATACTACTATTAGGTGTTTATCCAAGGGAAGAAAAAGTTATTTCATGAAAAAAATCCACATGAATTAAAATGTTTCCTACAACACAATTCACAATTACAAAGATGTGGTAACAACCCAAGGACACACCAGTACAAGGATGGATTAATAAAATATAGTATATATATGCAATTAAATACTCAGCCAGAAGAAAATGGTGAAGTAATACCCTTTCTGACAACTTGGATGTAGTTGGAGAATTTCTTCTAAGTGAAGCATCACAAGAATGTAATGTCATCACCACGTGTATTCACTATTATATTGGAAATAACTGATGGACACCCATGCACACACATGGCAGGAAACCAACCAGGTGAGAGGGGGAAAAGGGGATGAGTAAACTCATACTTGATGGGTACAATGCATGCTATGTGGGTGATGGGCACATTATAACTTTGACTCAAATTGCACAAAAGCAAAGCATGTAAGGAAAATAATTTTATACCCATAATATTCTGAAATTTAAAAAATAGAACTGAAATGTAAAGAATTTTCGAAAATATGTTGAGTAGTTGGGTGTAAGCACTCCAGTTTGTACAAAAAATCAACACATTGTATCCCACAAAGACATAAATGTATTCATGATCTATGTATATATGACTTAATAAAACGAAAAAAAGAAAATATCTATAAACTACTTAATGAACAATTGATTAATAAATGGAATATATATGAACTCAACTCAATAGCAAAATTATATATAATTCAGAGAAGAATGGGCAAAAGATCTGAATACACATTTTACAAAAGAAAATATGTAAATGGTCACTAGTCATATGAAAGTACCCTCAATAGCAATAATCATCAGGGAAATGCAAATCAAAACCACAGTGAAATATCATCTCACCCAAGTTAAAATGGATATCATCAAAAAGACAAAAATAATAAATGCTAGTGAGGATACAGAGAAAGGGAAACACATGCAGCTTGTTGTTGGGAATGTAAATTATTACAGCCAATATCGAGGTTTCTCAAAAAGCTAAAAAGTAAAACTATCATATAATTCAACTATCCCACATCTGGGTATATATCCAAAAGAAAGAAAATCAGTATATGTAAAAGATATCTGCACTCCCCCATGTTTATTGCAGCACTCTTCACAATAGCCAAGGTGTGGAATCAACCTAAATGTTTATAAAGGGATGAATTGATAAGAAAAATGTGAGATACTCTCTCTCACACACACACACCCCTGAATGGAATAGTATTCCACCATACAAAAAAATAAAAAATTTCATCATTTGTAACAACGTGGGTGGAAGTGAAGGTTATTATATTTAGTGAGATAAGCCAGGCACAGAAAGACAAATGTCACATGTTGTCACTAACATGTAGCACCAAAAAAAATTGATCTGGTGGGGAAAGTGAATGGAACGGTGGCTAGCAGAGGCTGGGAAGGTTAGGAGTGGAGGGGATAAGGAGGGGTTGGTTCGTGGATACAAAAATACAGTTAGAGAGAAGAAACAGATCTAGTGTTTGTAGTACAATAGGACAAATATAGTTAAGAATAGTTCACTGTGTATTTCAGATTAACTAGAAAAATCATTTTGAAATGTTTCCAAAACAAAATAATGATAAATGCTTGATCATCACACGTTCTATGCATGCATCAAAATATCAGATGTACTACATAAATTTGTAGTACATCTACATTTTAATCCATAAAAATTAAAAAATAAAAACATAGATGGATTCACCAACGGACAGCTTTTATTAGTCAAATATTTGGATAGAACAATTGAATTTCTTACCATTTAGCATGTAACAGAAATTAAAGGTGAAGTTAGAACAAACATTGGGCTTCTTCTAACTGAGAACATTAAAATACTATTGCTTGGGCTCGGCGCCTGTGGCTCAACGGGCTAAGGCGCCAGCCACGTACACCTGAGCTGGCGGGTTCGAATCCAGCCCCAGGGCCCGCCAAACAACAATGAAGGCTGCAACCAAAAAAAATGGCCGGGCGTTGTGGCGGGCGCCTGTAGTCCCAGCTACTTGGGAGG
>CAUYON010051218.1:0-24295 GCA_963573935.1 Arctocebus calabarensis | reverse complement strand
TCCCAAGTAGCTGGGACTACAGGCGCCCACCACAACGCCTGGCTATTTTTTGGTTGCAGCTGTCATTGTTTAGTGGGCCCAAGCTGGATTCGAACCCGCCAGGTCAGGTGTATGTGGCTGGTGCCTTAGCGATGACAACTCCAACCAAAAAATAGCTGGGCCCTGTGGCGGGCACCTGTAGTCCCAGCTACTTGGAAGGCTGAGGCAAGAAAATCACTTAAGCCCAAGAGTTTGAGGTTGCTGTGAGCTGTGACGCCACGGCACTCTACCTAGGGCGACATAGTGAGACTCTGTCTCAAAAAAAAAAAAAAAAGAAGGAAGTCAGGGAGGGTGACTTTACTCCTCTTTCTCTTGGGCTCCCCTCATCCAGCCTCAGCTGTGACACAGCACTGGAAGGCAGCCTCTCCCCAGCTCTGGGCCCCTGTGATGCAGGCAAGTACTGACTCATCACAGGAGGGCATTTCAGTATTCTGCACCAGGTTCTGAGTAAATGAGATTATTAGCCACAACAGTAGTATCTGGAGTTTCCTTTTCCTGAAATTCTGTTTTAAGAAGTCAAAATTGAATGCTAAGAAAGCCTATGGGAACTGGGGCTGCTCACTGCTGGTCTAAGTTGTTTAGAAAAAACACTCTGAAAAAGTTCAACCCAAACTTGAGAGAACACTCAAGACTGGCCAGAACAGAACATATTCATCACCTTCTTTTTTCTTAAACTGATACCTTATTAGTATGACTTGAATCATAGTAATAAAATTTCATACTTGTTGACTAATTAGCCTGTGACTCTCCTACAACTATTCAAGCCTTTGGCTTTTTGGCCCAGGTGCCTGATCAGGAAAGCGTCCTGCAGAAAGGCCAAGACAACACTCACGTCAAAGTTTTGTGGTAGTCAATGGTGTTGGTCACCCCAAGGAACTTCTGCACTGTGTCCATCACTTTGGCAGGTTCTGTTCGTAGCAGTTTACCATCCAAGACCAGAATCTGGAAAGAAGGAAAAAGGGAAAGGTGATCTTTTGGCACCACTTCAACACTAAAGGAGAAAAAAATAAAGAAAAAAGGAAAGAGAAAGGTGATTTGGACCTGCTTCCACACCAGTGGCAAACAGGGGCAGCAGCCACAGCAGCGGGAAGGTGCTTGCTTTACAAATCTGGGACCCTGCACTCCCTAGAATCTGGCTCCTCTTCTATGGCTGAATGACATTTCCAAGCCTCAGTCCCTGTGGTCTAATTCCCTGCTCTCTGCCAGCTTCCCCTGCCTGATGTCATCCTATCGTCTCTCTTAGTATTTAAGTTATCACCTAAACCCTGCTATCCTTCATAGCTGTACATCTCTCTTCCAGCCTCTCTCTGCTTCAGGCCCAAACGTCACTCTCCTCAAATGCTCTAAGTATTTCCCTAAAAGGCGTAATGTGCCCTGGCCCTACCCACCCCTCCAACCAGGCTCTCCTTCCATCACTACCTTCCCAGACTCACTACTCCCAGCTGCCCACCCCAGGACTTTCCACGTCCCCTTAGGGACACAGAGCCTGTGTTCATACGACACAGCCTTGAGGAGTTCTCACCTATCAACCTGAGGATAAACAGGACTAAAACTTTTTTAGAGACCCAAACATCTAACTCTACAGAGAGTGTTTCTGGCTTCAGAACAGGTGAGAGAGATTTTGAGGCTTTCTGCTAACTACAGCAAGACAGTACTGTGATTGCCCTCCCAGAGGTCAGGGAGAGGCAGCTACCTGGTTGGCATGAAAGGTGCTGAGCCAACGCTCAATGTGGGTGGCGTACCAGCCGGGGACCAAGCAGCGGTTCTGGAGGGTGCGCAGCTTTGAGGATGCATCAGGGCTGGCTGTGATCACCTCGTGGAAGGTGTACTTCAAGGCCACTGGGTCATCATGGGCTCGCTGGTGCTGCGGGCAAGGGGAGAAGGTCAGTATGTCACATGGTCACATGGAAGGCACCAAGCAGGTGGCCTTCATGGGGCACCATGAGGTGCCCAGAAGATCCAAGGCTATAAATAACCAGGAGCCCTGAGTTCAAGTCCTGACGCTGCCTCTCACTGCTTTCTGGCCTTGGAGGCCCAGTTTCCTCATCTCTGCAAGACAGGAGTTGAACTAAGGGTATAAACCTGGTCATTTGCACACCATCTCTGTTTTCTGCCATACCCACAAACCACTTGTATGGCCCAATGTCAACAAAATTCTCTTTATAGTAACTCATCTTTCTTCTTCGCATAAATTTATTTCAAAAGAAAACTCAAAATTACCTCCATAAACAGAAAACTAGGATCAGTTACCAAACATAGAAGGCAATCATTCATAAATGCAATATAAAAAAGGCAATGTTCTCAAACTCCTGCCAGACACAAATGTCTGCTACAGGCCCTGAACCCAAAGGTTATACTCTTGTTATTAAAAACAGAGCTTAGTAGTGTAGGAAAGGACAAAAAAGCCACTTGCACCAAATTGAGCATTTTTCCTTTCTGAAATCAGAAGGACTGGGAAAGAGGTATAAAACAGGAAAATGCTAAATCTGAACCACCTGAAATAATGCCATGGCTCAACAGAATTTGCAGAACTCTCAAAGTCCAGAGCTGGGCACCTGCTCACCAGGCAATACCCTCACCAGCCAATCCTCTCCACTAGGGATCACACAGACCAGGGCAGGGGCAGTAAAGATGCACAGCGGCCTCCTCTTCATCTTGGCCTTCTTCTGAGACAGGCCACCAGCGCCCTTCCAGTCCCTGGATCCTCCTGGTGGGAACTAGTCTCTCTTCTCCTTATCTCCCTCACCCCTCTTGACCATGGACATTTTAGATGAGAAGACCTAGATTCACAATACCACCACATGAAACCTGCTGAATCTTGGTTTTGTCATCTGAGAAGCGGACACACACACAAACCACCCTGACAGAAAAGAGAAATGCCCTACAAGTGTTTCTGGGTTTTTTCCTGTAAAGAAAAAGCTCACAGGAAAGGCATCAGAGCACGGGCAGAAGCCCTGGAGAGAAAAAGGAAAAGAGGGCCTTCTCCTCAGGCTCCAGGAGTGACGGGAGGGGGAGAGAGTCCTATGGGACCAAGAGTAAGAAGGAGCTGCACCAGCCTCCTGCCAGCACTGTGGGGGACATGGGGACGCCCCAGACAGGAGCAGCCACTGAAGCATCCAAGTGAAGAGGCCCAAAGTGGGGCAGGGGCTACCAAAAATGGCCAAGCCTTAAGAGGCCTTCCCAACCAGGGTGGTGAGTACCTCCTAGGAAACCACAGGCCTGGGTACCCCACCACTAAGAATATGCCTCATCTGCTGGTTGATGAGCACATCAGGACTTTCGCCTTAGACAACAGGGCAGTTGCCTGCTGGGGTGCCACTTTATTTTTTTGTTTTATTTTTCACCTTTATTTTATATGCATGGTTTCTTTCAGTAAGTGAGTGCCTTGGATAATTTATTCAAGGAAGAATACTTAGCCCAACTTAATGAAACCAATGTCCTTTGCATACTGAGAGAAACATTGGCAGAGGCCGGGCGTGGTGGCTCAAGCCTGTAATCCTAGCACTCGGGGAGGCTGAGGCAGGTGGATTACCTGAGCTCATGAGTTAGAGACCAGCTCGAGCCAGAGGGAGACCCCCGCCTCTGTAGTTCCAGCTACTCAGGAGGCTGAGGCAAGAGAATTGCCTGAGCCCAGGAGCTTGAGGTTGCTGTGAACTCTGATGCCACAGCACTCTACTGAGGGCAACAAAAGTGAGACTCTGTCTCAAAAAAAAAAAAAAAGAAAAAGAAAAGAAGAAACATTGGTAGCACATACTGAGGCCCTATTTCCAGATCAGATCATGCTGGCTTGAGCAACTGTGACAAGATCAAGAACCCTGGCTGTGGGAGGCTCACAGAGCTACTGGTGACCCACCTTGCATTCAGGGGAACAACGAGACAAAAGAAAGCAGTGGGAAGGTGCCACTTCTAAATCAAAGTACTAGACAATGTGGCACTAACCACAGAAGACTGACAGCCAGAGAAGGGACTCTCCTATCCCCATGAAAGGCCCAAAAGTGTTCCTCTATCCCCAGCAGGCTGGCACTCAGAAGAAATTAATTCAGGTCATAGAAGTTAAAGAAACTACTGGTTCTTACATATCTAAGTAGAAATGAGGAATACATCTCTAGCACAGTCCAGGAACTGCCTTACCTGGTCAGGTGTTTGCATCTAAAACAGCAGGTCCTGTGTCTCATCCCCGGAGCTCCCACGCCCACCCCATCCCACTGTGCAGCGAGGAAGCTACACTTGGCATGAACCCAGATGCCTATTCACCAATTCTATGCTTCCTCAAGGTTTACTCAGACCCTACCTCTTGTCAGTGTCAGAATCAGAGCAGTTCATGTGAAATTTGGGGGTGGGGTAGTTAACTGTTGGCTGGTGGCTTTTGGCATCAATTTCTGCCTGTGTCCTCCACCAGGCTAGAAGCACCATGGCGGCAGGACTCTCTTCTCACCCACCACCACATTCCAGTTGCTTCACTCAGTGCCAGCACACAGTAGGTGCTTGATAAATATTTGTTGAGTAAATGAGTAACTGAGTATCAGACCAAACCCCATACTCCTCCACTCAGGGACTCCTCCCCAGCCCTGCTCACCTGATACCAGGAATAGGCCCGGTCTGCTGGGTTGATGAGGATGGTCAGGACCTTGGCCTTGGGCAACAGGGCTGCTGCCCGCCGGGGCGCCACTTCTGAATCAAAGTAGTTGGCGCTTTTCTCAAAGTAGAAGTCGGAGGTGGTGTTGGAGGGGATAGGGAAGAACTCCATATACCTGTAGGAAGCCCAGAGAGCGGGGCTCACAGGCAAGACTCATGAGGAAGGGGCCTGAGGAATGCAGCAGGAGAGGGTAAGGGTCGCTGGGGGGTAAAGCCTACTTAGAAAGCAAATGGGCGTATTGCTCCTAATCAAACAAGGACTACCTCCAGCAGGGAATGTACAAGGGAATGGCCACTTGGCAGTCTCCCTATTCTAAATCTGTTCCTTTTCAGGGGAGCGGGTGGGGTCTAGAGGGTCTGATTGGTGTGTCACAGGCTGCAGGGCATGAGGAGGGGGGTTTCATTCAGTTCTAAACGCCGGATCCCAGCCCCTCCATGCTCCCGCAGCTACACTAACAGGGTTCTAACTCTCTCAGCCTCCAGGGGGCGCGCTGGGGCTTAAAGTGGTTCCATGGCCGATGGCAGATCCAGGAGGGCCAGTGCAGGGCACAGGGAGGCCCTCTTCTCCCTCCAGAAGGCAGGGGTTTCTTTCCTGATCTGGGATGGCACTTTCTAGGCTGACACTGTGGACCAGGAGACAAGAGGGGGTCACCTACTACTACCCATATTCCCTCCCCAGCCTGCCATGGGTGAGCACAGCTTTCCAGACTAATGCCCATATCCCTCCCAGAGAGATGGCTACCTGCAGATGAAAATGAAAACACTCCCCATAAAGGCACCTATTTATGCAAAATTGGGGTGTAACTTAAGGGGGAAAGTTATGGGAAGCAAAGCTCACCCTAATTGAGGGTTGCAGATCCCTATTCTATCCTGTGAAACAGTTTCTCCAAGTGGTCCCAAGGACCCCCTATATCTGAGTCACTTGGGTGGGGGCTTGTCAAATTCCTGTGCCCTACCTTAGACATACCCATAAAATCAAAATTCTGAAAGTGGAGAAAAGAAATCATCTCTCTCATCTTTCTGAATTGTCTTTTGCATGTCCACAATCTTTTGTTTATAACATCTAAATTGAGAAAACTCCAACAATAGAAGCTTTCTTTTCTAAGTTTGTAGCAATGCCATTTGGCATAAAATCTAATTTACTAATATTTTACTTAGTGCAAACATTCACATACTTCGCAAAAGACATATCAATGCATTTGCCAATTGGTGTTGCCCCAGGTGCTGCTGAAGATGTTGCTAAACACATATGGGTTTGTACCATATTACCCTTCTAAAATCTGAAAAATGCTGACTTCCAATAATACATCTGGCCACATTGGGTTTTATATTAAGAGATTATGGACATGTTAGAGATATAGAAGGATGGATGGATGCACGGATACATAGATAGATACACAGGCAGACAGAAAGATAAGAGAAATACACACAGAAAGACACCAAAAAGCAAACAAATAGGACCATAATCTCTCCACCCAGATACTCCACTGATATAAAATAATCAAATAGATAGTGGTGGGGCTAAAAATAATAAATAGATAATGGTTTTTAAAGAAGTTTTTAAAAGGCAAACAATAGCAAAAGTGCAAGCTGAAAAACTGGAGAATAGCTCACACCTGTAATCCTAGCACTCTGGGAGGCCAAGGCAGGTAGATTACTTGATTACACAGGTTCGAGATCAGCCTGAGCCAGGAGATCCTGTCTCTAAAAATTACAGGTGTCATGGCAGGCACCTGCAGTCCCAGCTACTTGGGAGGCTGAGGCAAGAGGATCACTTGAGCCCAAGAGTTTGAGGTTGCTGTGAGCTGTGATACCACAGCACTCTACTGAGGGTGACAAAAGGAGATTCTGTCTCAAAAACAAAACAAAACAAACAAACAAACAACAAAATTAGAGAATAAAGCCATCTCTGTACTGGCCCCATGCCCTTAAGGTAACCTCTGCCAAAGGTTCTGGTGGGAAGCTACTATGTTCACCACCTCTTGAGGTGATACCTTAAGGCTGGCGAGCTGCTTCTGAGAAGCCCACAAGGACATCTGCTCCAGCAGCAGCCCACAGAGTGAAGGGTCAGACACTGGATTTTAGCCCGTATTCTGTCCCTAGCAGATCTGTGACCCTGGGCAAGTCCCTCTTCCGGCCCTAGGACTCAGGATGTTTCTATGCAAGCAAAGGAATGGACTCAGACTTTAGCAGTCTCTGGCCCCAGGTGACAAGGCAGAGGAGCCAGGGCTTCCTCCTCAAGTGTCCTGTTGGTGACAGCATTCTCACGCCCTGACTCAGGGTCACCACACTCTGTCCCTGTTTACAGGAACCTTAGCTGTGTGTGAGGTGAACCAGCTGCTTCCTGCCATGGCCACAGCAGGCCCTGGAAAGGCCCCCCTGACGCCTCCCGTCCCACTGTGGACAGGAGGCCACTCACCAGTCGATGCCCTTGTGATAGTTGTGGCCGTTAAAAAACTGGATCTCCTCGAAGGTCTCGGAGCTGGGGTAGTTACTGCTCAGGTCCGGGTGCAGGCCCAGGAATAGGTAGAGCGCTGTGGTGCCTGCGGGGAGCGGAGAAGAGGCCATTGAGACCCTGGCCCAGCTCCCAACAAGAAAAGGGACTCTCGGGTGGCACCTGTGGCTCAAGGAGGAAGGTGCCAGCCCCATATACTGGGGGTGGTGGGTTCAAGCCCGGCCCCGGCCAGAAACTGCACCAAAAAAAAAGAGAGAGAGAAAAGGGACTCTGGGTTCTGGGCCTAGCTCTCCATTAGCCACTAGTAGTTCCTAGGAAGTTCCTTCTCCTCTATGGGTCTCAGCATCATGATCTGTATAATGAAGGAACTATACTAAATTCAGGACAGCAAATGTAACAGGTACATGGACACCCTAACTCCTATAACCACTGCAGACATCACTGATCCAGCACAGCCTCGTCACCACTAACCAAGGACTCTGCTGGTCCTTTTCAGTGCTGGACCTCTGTCCTCTCTGGCACTTGGGAGGAGCTCAGGGAAAAAGGAGCTCATGACTCTTTAGTTCTATGAATGTGAAATTCTCGAAGACCTAAGAAATCAAGCTCTGATGTCTTCTCTTCAAGGTGCTCCCCGCCCCTGTGATCCCTCCCTCCCTCCTCCTCAGGGAGTTCACTGATTCCCTGAGATGGGAATCTATGGTTTATATGTTATAATGAAAGAGTCCAGAAAAGAAAGATCCAATTAAAAATACATGCTTTGGGGCGGCACCTGTGGCTCAAAGGAGTAGGGTGCTGGCCCCCATATGCCAGAGGTGAGGGGTTTAAACACAGCCCTGGCCAAAAACTGCAAAAAAAAAAAAATATATATATATATATATATGCTTTGGGGTAACAGAGACCAGGGTGCAAGACCCAGAACTGCCATAACCTAACTAAATGTGTTAAGGGAAGTCATTTAACGAGTCTTGAGTTTTGGGGGGGTACCCATTTGAAACTTGCATGGTTGTACAAGTGTCAAATGTTTAGCAATCATGTCACTATTTCCTATACCTCTGGCAGACATGAGTAATTGATCATAGTCCTCTCTACTGAACTACTCTTGCCTGGCACTGCTCAAACTTGCAGAGCAGCTGATCTGGGCTTCTCCACCTACACTCAGAGACTCTCAGGAAAACAAAGGAAACATCCCTAAGGTTGCACTTCAGGACAAATAAGATAGTTCCATGCCTACCCTCTCTCCCTTCCCACTTCCATACTGAGAACCAATTCACTCCAACTTTACTCCTATTTCCTGGGAAAGAGAGCAGGTTACTAGGGAGCAGGTAAGGCAGAGGTATGCTCTAGCATTCTGTGGCTGAGACAGCAGGCAGTGGGGGAAGCTGGACCAAGAATAAGAGACCTGCCTGTTTTCTGAGGGCCGATGATGAGGAGCTTCGGGAAACGGTCACAAGTCTTCTCCTTGGACCAGATGTCTTTGTGGCGCTTGTCCTCACAGGGATCCTAAAACAACAGTGGATGCATATAGGTATGTGGCTCCGACAGCCCTGATAGGCATAATGTCTACATGTGTCCTTGTCACAGCTCTATCTTCAAACATTGAGCTGCTGAAAGGCGGTATCCATTTCTGGTTAGTCTCATGTCCCCTAAAGAGCCTGGAAAAATGCCCGATTCTGTGCTTGGCACATAATAGGAACTCACAAGCACTTGTTGAGTTTAACTAGACAAGATGCATCTGAACCAGAGGTCAGCAAACTTTTCCTATAAAGTTTAGTAAATCTTTTAGTAAATGTTTAGTAAATATTTTAGGCTTTGGCTACTATCTGGTTTCTATTGCAACAACCCAGCTCTGCTTTTGTATCATGAAAGCAGCCATAGATAGTACATACAATAATGAGCACGGCTATGTTCCAATAAAACATAGCTGTGTTCCAATAAAACTTTATTTATAAAAATAGACCACAGACTGAATTTGGTCCATGAGTTGTAGTTTAAGGATCCCTAGTCTAAACTATGAGACCACCACCAATTCCAGCTTCTACTTCCAGATTTTTTTTTTTTTTTTTTTTTTTTTGAGACAGAACCTCAACTCTCAAGCTGTCATCCTGGAGAGTGCCTTGGCACCACAGCTCACAGAAACCTCCAATTCCTGGGCTCAAGCGAGTCTCTTGCCTCCGCCTCCCAAGTAGCTGGGACTACAGGCGCCCGCCACAACGCCCAGTCATTTTTTAGTTGCAGCCATCTTTGCTGTTTGGCAGGCCCAGGCTGGATTCGAACCCGCCAGCTCAGGTGTACGTGGCTGGCACCTTAGCCCGCTGAGCCACAGGCGCCGAGCCTCTACTTCCAGATTTTAACAGCCCTTAAGTGCAGACGTTCCCAAGAACTATCCCCAAACCCTCCTATCAGTCCCTTTCCCAATGCTGGAGTTAGAAGGGAACATAAGAGATTATCTAAGCATCTACCCAAGGTTGGGCTAACACATTCTACAACTCATCAACACTGTGTTCACTCACGGTTTTTAATATTGGTTTTTCCAAGCCATGTACGAGTGCTAATAGGGTAATGTGAGGAGGTGGGTACACATATGTACATGTATGTATGTGTGCATAGGAGCAAAGGAGCCCACAATAGTTAACAAATGCACATCTAAGTTTATATTCAAGAGAGAGTGTGAAGGTATGAGGATTGAGCCTTGAGCCTGTGTCTGGAGCATGTGCCTGTGAGCAGTGGGCATTCCACCCCTGCAGTGAGGTGCCCAGGCTGCCCAGTCCCCCACCTGCCAGAGCGGGTCCTTTTCCTCAGAGAAGATCTGGAAGTACTTCTGGGCCAGCTGCACAGGGGGCAGTGTCTGCAGCCGGAGGTTGGTCCAGGAATGCAGGAAGTGCACCAGGTGCTTGAAGGTGTACAGGCCCAGGCGGTCATTCCCGTAGTTGGACAGGTGTGTCATGAAGATACTGATCTGCTCCAGGGGAGGGGAGGACAATGGCAGGGGCTGGTCATCTGAGCCACCCTCCCCTCACCTCTGACCCTTCCAACCCTACCTCAGCTAACAGGGCTGCCCAAACACCAGTGTAAGCTCCCCTGGGGCCACAAAGAGACTCGCTGCATGGCCTTGGGCTTGACTTGACATGGAAGCTGTTTGTGTTTTATTTTACAAATTGGGGTGGGGTGGGGTATGTGAAATAAGAAATACTCAGACCATAAAGCTAAATAAACACCACCATTTGATACTTAGTATTAACAAAGTATGGATGATTATTTCCATTTTACAGATAAGGAAAAAGAGGCCCAGAAGGCTCAAATGAAGAGTAAAATACATACGTGTACATGTCTGTGCCTATGCGTGTAGTAGTAGCTACATATGCATGTATGTACACACAAAGACTAGAAAGGAAACATGCTAATACTTTTGTATTAAAATTAAAAAAGCACGCTCAGATTCTTTAGCCAAGGTCACACAGCAGAGGCAGAACAAAGCCCAGGCTGGAGAGCAGGTCTCCCAACCACCAGGCCCTCAGTGGTGCCTCTCCACCCTTTCCTGGCTCCAGGAAAGCTGCATCGGCGACAGACTGACTGTCCAGCAGTACCTCTGCACCACCAGACATGCTAGGGAGCACTCACAGGATTGAGGAGCACAGTGAGGAAGAGTTCGCCCCCATTGATGATCTTATCCAGCTCACTGGAGCCACCAGGGTACTCGTTGTAGAAGATGGTGTGTGTGAAGAGGCCACAGGTCTGCCGTGGGAGGACCTGGGGATAGGGTGGGTGAGAGGAGCTCTGGCATCTCTAGGCATGGGCGGGAGTGGGAGGACCCTTCTTTAGGAGGACGGCCAGGGTGTCTCCTCAGAAAAGCAGCCTCCATGTGGCCACACAGCCCTCAAAAACTTTCCTGCAAGAGAGCCTGCAACACTCCCCCAGGCAAACTACAGACCCTTCCTATTTTATAAACTTCACTGCTATTCTCTGCACAAAATGAGCAGGCCTAAAAGTAACAGAATGGGAAAGTTTCTGGAAATGTGGACTTTGCAGCAAGAATTGTTGGTCCTCTCTATAGCTCCTGTTGCTCCTTGCAGGCCCCCTCACAGCATTAGAACCTTGCCTAATGGCCCTTGTGGTCATACTCTGTCTTAGTATTTTTATTGTCTATCTTCCCTCACGAAACTGTGGACTCTGAGGGAGGAAGGAACAAGCCTGCCTTGTCACCACCTCACCCCCAAAGCTCACACGAGTGCCCAGTATTGAGGTGGTCTGTGGGTGGGTGGATGGAGGGACAGGTGAAGGCATAAACCTTGCCTTCCCACAGCTTCCTATCCAACTGAGAACAACTCATCCTTCCAGCACCCTGGGCTAAAATCCTTAAAGTCATCCTCGACTTCTCTCTCTCCCCTACACCCTACTCCTCAACTGTATCTAACTAATCTAAGTCCAGAACGTGACCACATCCCAAAACTGTGACTGGGTCCAAGCCACTGCCACTTCTTTTCTGGAAGACTATAATACTTCCTCACTGGTCCCCAGCTTTGACTTTTGTCCCCAAAAGTCACTGTTCAAAGAACAGCTGGAAAGATGGAAATCTTTTTAAAAGACAAGTCAGATCGTGCTCCATTCAAAATTCTCCCATCTCAGACTCAAAGCTGAAGTCCATCCACTGGCTGGCCTTATGTGGCCCTAACAATCTGGCACATCACCTCTCAGTCCTCGTCTACCCACCTCCCCCTGCTCACTACCCCAAGCCATACTGACCTTCTCACTGGCCCCTGAACACACCCAGGACCGTCTTGGATGCTCTTCCTTATAGAACAGCATGGCTCTCTGCACACGACGGCCCTCCTAACCACCTCACTTAAAATGGCTTCTCCTGGCTGGGCGAGGTAGCTCATGCCAGTAATCTCCACACTCCGGGAGAGGCCAAAGTGGGAGGATCGCTTGAGGCCAGGAGGCTTCTGTGAACTGTGATCACACCACTACTCTCTAACCTGGGTGACAGAGCAAGACCCTGCTTCTAAAAAACACAAAATAGCTCTTCCTCTCCCCTACACTCCTTATCTCCCTTCCCTGCTGACCTTTCCACATGACACTTATCACCATCTGGCCATTATATACTTTACACATGCCTCCTGCCACTAGCATGTCAGATCTGCAAAGGCAGGAACTTCCAGTGCCTAGAAGACAGACAGATGCATAGCAGCAGCTCAAGAAGTATCTTTCAATGAGCAAATGAACGTAGCAGAGCCCTGTCCTCCACCCTCATCAGAAACCCCTTTCAAGAACACTCACTCCTCGATCCCCTGTCAAAAAAACTAAGAAGGAGCTCATGAAAGGGGCCAGACCCGCAACCCACCTTTCCTGCGGAGGATAGCCACAGATGCCACAGGAGGTAGCAGAAACTGGCCTGGAGCCCCTAAGCCACCCAACCAAAGCCCCGCTTCCCACGACGGTGCATGGGTGCCTGTGCACACCCACACGCATACACACACGCCCTGTAGGTAGGCCACCACTTTTCCACCTCCAGGGCTGCATGGGCCCCCTCACCATGATGCCGTTGTGGATGAATCCGCGACGGTAGCGGGCCGGCTTCAGGTGGGGGTACTCCTCCGTGCTGGTCACGCGGATGCTCCACACCTGCTTCCAGGCCTCATAGAGCTGTACGTGCACAGGGTACACACCCGAGTGATGGGGCGCCACCGCATACCCCATGTCTGTGGGAATGCCGTGCTCCTGGGGAGAGGACGACCAGGGCAGGGTGAGCATGGGGGTCCTTCCCCTTAGGCCTTAGTCCCCCTTGTAGAATGGAAGAGAGAAATCAGAGGCCAGATGCTGGGCAGCTGGTCCAAGGCCTCATGGTACAGATGAGAAAGCTGAGGCCTAGGAGGGAAAGAGATGTGCCCAGAATCTCAGACTGGCAAAGTGGGGGTTAGAACCCAGGTCTCCTTCCTCTTGCCCCAGTGCACATGCCCTGCAGTGCAGAGGACTTGCACCCAGTAGTGAGGGACAAGGCCTTTTTCTGCCTGTTCTTGCCTCCACGCGGCTGGTGGGCCTAGGCTAACCTACCTTGCACCCAGGGCTCAGTCCTCATCAAGCACTATTCCAGCTTCCCGGAGCCTCCCATCCAGTAAGGGTGTGGTCTCAAGAGACAAACAAGCCTGGGATTAAGTCCTGACTGGACCTCTTAGGACTGGTGTGCCTCTGTAAAGTGGGGCTATTCTCTTGAGGCTTCAAGGAGAAAATGGATATAAATGCAGCTTGCCCGGGGGCCTGGCACAGAGATGTTAGCAAAAATCTGTCAGAGCAAACTGTGAAAGCAGTGAGAGGCTAGCAGTCAGACCCCCAGCACAGCCCCTAGCCCACCCGGCTCTGCCCTGTAGGGAATCTTACTCACGACAGCGAACTTCTTGTTCAGGGCCATCTGCTCGGCCAGCACAGACTGGTTGTGGAAAAGGTGGGGCTGCATATGGCTCCACATGTGGGGGAACCACCAGAACTCCTTCACGTACGACAGCAGTAGGTCATCCCCAGCATCCTCAGCATCAGTACCTGTGGCCCAGCACAGGCAGCTCAGCCCAGCCAACGGGGCCATGAGGCCCCCTACTGTGGGCCTGTAACCAGGGGTGGGAGCACGTGCCCAGAAGAGTCATCGAGCCATAGCACGCAAGCAGACAGAGCCCTGGCAAGCCCTGGATTCTAGTCTAGACCATGCCCTTTACTCAGTGAGGGGCCTTAGCCAAGACCTTCTCCTCTCTGGGCCCTTGGGCCCCATCTGTACAACACAGGGTTCAGAGTTGGCAATCTCAAGGGCTTGTCCCACTCCTGATGTGTCTGCTCTGATCTTTACCTGATGACCCAACCTGGGTCGTTTTGCCTCCTACCTACTGATTCGTAGAGGCTCTCTGTATGGAGATAGGATGCTTGGGTGTACACACACCCCCATGGGTATGCCACCTCCCTCCCACTCACCATAGATATCACTATAACCACCTCTGATATATTAAGGGTTATGAACATAAAAATGCAAATAAGCTACACAGGAGCCCTCCTATTCGGCTTGGGGGCTATGTTGCATATCCCCCATCCCCTGAATTGCTCACTAAAACAGTTTTGCCTAGAACTCAAGAGAGGCTGTCCTCACTGTGGCCTCAGCAGAAGGAATGACCACTGCAAATGACCGACTCAGGGGCTGTTCCCTTCTGCACAGTTCCTGAAGGGCAGCAGATCAGTAACCTGAGAGCCCAAGAGAGGAAGTAAGGGATGAAGCAAGCAACCTACAGCCCTCATCCTCAACCCTCTGATTCTAACGTAAATTCAGGTCACTCGTCATCCTGGGGTAGGTAGAAATACAAGGCATCTTCACTTTCTGTGCTATATGTTTCTGTGATGTTTTTAAAATTTAGGCAGTTTCCTTTATAGGAAGAAATAATATAAATAATTTTAAAATGTGAGGAGTAAGAAAGAGATAAGAAGGACTCCTGGGACAGCCTGGAAGGCCAGCGAGGGATCAGTGGAAACCACTATTGTTACGGCTGCTGTCTGCAGTTGCCTTATCCTCCAGTGGCCTCCACCTAGGGCTGTGACTGCTCTCATCGGCTGGTAGCTCTGCAGGGCCAAAGGAGGAAAATCTCCCAATGTAGGCTGACAGGCCCACCTTCTACCGTCATGACACTGTGCAAAAATATTGAGGAGCCCCTGGGAATCGTTAGTGAGGCAGGGGCAGGCCCACCTACCTGTGTGGAAGAATTTCCCTGAGTAGCCCAGGTTGAAGGTGAAGTTTGGGATGTGTGTGCGTAGCTCATTCTGCGTATCAAACAGGGCCTAGGGTAGACAAAGGAGAAAGGAGGGAGTGGGGGGAGGCCAGGAGCTCCCTGCTGCTCCCACTAAAGGCCCAGGAAGCACTTTGCTGCTGTAAGGGCCAGCTACAAGGCCAGGAGTCAGTGAAAAATGAAACTTTGGGGCCCGTGTTTAAAAATTATGAAGAATGTTAAGAAGGCAACAGCAGAGCATTAGTCCACACATGGGCCCTTCTGAGCACAGGGCCAGGTGACGGCATAGGTCACACCCCTGTGAAGCCAGCCCGGCACCACCTCTTCCACTGGGCCTCTGGCAAGAGGAGACATAGACCCCAGCCTGGTTCTGCCACAAGTCCATGAAAAAGGTTCTCTAAACCTTGGTTTCCTCAAGTGTAAAATAAGGATGATAATATTTCCCTCTTGGGGCTCTTGGGTGAATTAAGTGAGATACTCCATGTAAAACTGTTTAACATTTGGTAAGTAAAGAAAAATGGTGGCCATTGCTATATCTGTGATCATCGCCACTGTGAACCTCTGTCTTCATCCTTCAAATGCAGAGGATTTCTCCTTGCTGGTGGATTGCAAGGCTGAGGTCAAAGGATCATGACCTTTCCAAGGATGTACTGCATGTCCAGCAACACAATGCTCCCATGTACAGCACACCCAGCACTTTGCAAGTCAATGAAGGAATGTTGACACTTGTGGAACAAATAGACAATTGTACTCTGGGGTTAAGACTGCCCAGTTCATAAAGCTGCTAAGAAATCTGTAAGAGCCTGCTATCAGGATACTCTGCAAACTGAAAGTCCTGGTCACACACTGGCTAGGGAACATGCATGCTCCAGTTGTGTGGCCTGAGCAAGTTACTTGCTTGCTGTCCTCTGTAAAATGAGATTCATAACAATATGCAACTGCCAAGGCTGCCGTAAGGATCAAGTGGGGCAAAGCACAGAGAGGGCTGAGTGTGGGGCCTGGTGCTCACCAAACCTTGAACAAGCGGCTGCTGTTGGTATTAATCAAATCGCACCATATAGCCAGCACTGCACAAGCTAATGAAGTGACATTCACGACTGAGAGAAGGGTTCAGTTGTAGTCTGTTCTTAGAATTAAAAAGGAAAATACTCTGTCCTTTCTGACTCACAGTGATGTTTAAGGCACAGGAGACTGTGGCTGGAGCAGCCCTTTGCAGTCTGAACTGACTGAGTGCATGGTAAAGGGTGCTTCTGTTTACATTTTTGTACTTGCATTCTATTTTTCTATTTGTAGATTCTATTTATATGCTTCTACAGAAATGGCTGCTATCATTCCTCTACATTTTTTTTTTTTTGAAACAGAGCCTCAAGCTGTCACCCTGGATGGAGTGCTGTGGCATCACAGCTTACAGCAACCTCCAATTCCTGGGCTCAAGCGAATCTCTTGCCTCTGCCTCCCGAGTAGCTGGGACCACAGGTGCCCGCCACAACGCCTGGCCATTTTTAGGATGCAGCCTTGTCATTGTTGTTTGGCGGGCCCGGGCTGGATTCGAACCCACCAGCTCAGGTGTACGTGGCTGGCACCTTAGCCCGCTGAGCCACAGGCGCCAAGCCCCTTCCTCACATTTTAAAAAACGGGGAAAGCAGGTGTGGTGGCTCACACCTGTAATCCTAGCACTCTAGGAGGCCGAAATAAGTGAATTGCTTGGGCTCAGGAGTTGGAGACCAGCCTAAACAAGAGCGAGACCCCCATCTCTACCAAAATAGAAAAGAAAAAAAAATTGTTTTAATGGATAAAATAAAGAACCAAAGAGGGCAATCCAGGATTCACGTGGGATAGAGTAAGTTGGCAGTCTAATTTCCCCATGGGGCCAACTCCAGACCACAGTCCCACCTGGACTCTTCCCAGATCTAGGCAGCAAGGACTTAGGTTCTATCAGGAGAAAACACAGCAATCTACTTTTCCAGAGGTAAGTCATGGCATTGCATGAAGACAGACCTAGAATTTAAACAGGAAAGCCCTGGGAGGGATTGAAATCTCAGGAGGAAACACGGTGCATGAAAGCAGACTGAAGAGACACTGCCCTGTCCAACTGAGCCTGGAAGACTGAGCCTGGCTGTCTAAACACCCCCTAAATCCCACCCCAGCTAGCCAGGCACCCCTGGGAAACCCGTGGGCACCAGGAAAGACTGAAAACCTCCTTTGTACTCTATCGTTTTACAGCTGAGGTTCAGACATGGAAAGGGACTTGCCCAAGTCACCTAGTCAATCAAGGTCAAATTGGGACGTGACTCAAATTAGGTCTTGACGCCCTGGCCAGTGTCTGCTCCTTGCTCTGCTCTTTTCCTCTGGAAGTCTAAGAAGAGCAGAGAACTCACTCCTCACAAAGGCAGGGCAATGAACCCCACCCGGACCTTCCTTCCAGCCCCCATGTCCAAGTCCTACCAGTGATTTTAGGTGGCTAGAGAACTCAGCACCAGCAGGCCTGAATAACTCCGAGAAAAGCATGCCTCTTGTATGTCTCTTTTTAAAGCCTCCTACTAACATCAAAGAGAAGTCTTGGTTTGGTGCTAATATGTTTCTAACACTTGCTAATCTCCCACAAGAGAGGACAGGCTGTCAGCAGGCAGCAGAGTCTCTAGAATTTAATCCTCCTGTTTTGTTTTCACTGGATTTATTGTTATGGTGGCCCTCTATTTATGGTGACTTGGTGACTGATCCTGATTTCTCTTTTACACTAGGATGCTGTCTCTGTTGCAAATAACTTTAAGTAAAACACTGAATAGATGGAAACTGTATTTTAAAGATTGCTTAACAGTCTTAATTTGTAGACTTCCCTTTCACAGTGATAGTTCACATGTGTATAAAATGTTTGCAATGTGCTATTCCATACAGTTTTGTTTGGTAAACACTTTTTGAATTAGACACATGCATTCTACTATCTACATATACCTTAGTTAAAACATGTGTGATGTCCAATCTCAGCTCTCTTTCTTCTTTTAAGAGTCTTATAGGAGATCTGACATAAACTTTTTCTTTTTCTTTTTTTAGAGGTAAGTTCTTACTCTGTCTCCCAGGATGCAATGCAGTGGTGCAATCATAGCTCACTGTAACCTCAAACTCCTGGGCATGAGGGATCCTCCTGGCTCAGTCTCCCCAGTAGCTGGGAATAAGTCTAGCTAATTTTTTTTTTTTTTAATTTTTTATAGAGATAGGGTTTCACTATCTCACCCAGGCTGGTCTTGAACTCCTGGCCTCAAGAGATCCACCCACCATTGAGAGGATCATTCCATAAGTGCTAGGATTACTGGTGTAAGCCACTGTGCCCAGCCATAAACATTTTTAAGAGTTAAAAATCAGGGCGGCTCCTGTGGCTCAGCGAGTAGGGCGCCAGCCCCATATACCGAAGGTGGCGGATTCAAGCCCGGCCTCGGCCAAACTGCAAAACAAACAAAAAAATAGCCAGGCGCTGTGGCGGGCGCCTGTAGTCCCAGCTACTCGGGAGGCTGAGGCAAGAGAATCGCTTAAACCCAAGAGTTTGGGGCTGCTGTGAGCTGTGATGCCACAGCACTCTACCCAGGGTGACATAGTGAGACTCTGTCTCAAAAAAAAAAAAGAAACAACAGATAAGATTACGCCAGAGCATGCTAAGTCAGCACTTGCCCCATTTCACCTTGAGCTGAAGCTACAGGGTTTGCTTCCTTTTTTGATTATACCATCAAACACAGAAAAATAATCAGTTTCCTGGTTCCATTCAAGTCAAGGGACTGCCTTACTCCATGCATGGAAGCAGTGATGAGAAACCAAAGAAGGGTGGAGGAGAAGGGTCCAGACCAGAGCCGAGGAAGCAGAGTTGAAGCATTTGCTCTCTCCCTGGGCCAACTGCTATCTACAGACAAGTGGAGAGTCCTGCCAGGGACCTCCTCCAAGACCAAGGTTATGCGTGTGTCTCCTTAAATAGAAAAAAAATGATGATCCCAACAGCTCTGAAGGACACAGACTTCACAAACTTCACCCCCTTGGATCTGGAGGGTTAACGTTATGGCAAACAGAGGGGTTAAGAAAAGAATACACAATAGTATTTTTTCCTGATTTTTCTTTTTTTTTCTTTTTTTTCTTTCTTTTTTTTTGAGACGGTTTCACTTTGTCATCCTCAGAGGAGTACCATGGTGTCATAGCTCACAGCAACCTCAAACTCTCGGGCTCAAGCGATTCTCTTGCCTCAGTCTCCCAAGTAGCTGGGACTACAGGTGCCCGACACAACGCCCGGCCATTTTTAGAGACAGGGTTTCGCTCTTGCTCAGGCTGGTCTCAAACTCATGAGTTCAGGGCAATCCACCCACCTTGGCCTCCCAGGGTGCTAAGATCACCTGTGTTTTTCATTAATCGTGTGTGCCTTTCCAGGTCTGAGTACTTTAGTGTCTATCCTTAATAATTAATAATTGGGGCATTAAATGTTTCAGTACTTCCTATATAGCATTTGTTAAGTGTCAACCAGAGCCTACTAACAAATGTGAATACATGGCATTTTTTTTCTTCTTTTTTTTTTTTTTCTGTTTTTTATTTTTTTCTGAATGCATGGCTTTTGAACATAAACTTTTATCTCCTGCCTCTAAAGGCAACAAAGCTTATCTGGGTGTTGTGGCAGGAGGCTGTAGTCCCAGCTACTCAGGATGCTGAGGCAAGAGAACTGCTTGAGCCCAAGAGTTTGAACTTGCTGTGAGCTATGATGCCATTGCGCTCTACTGGGGGTGACAAAGTGAGATTCTGTCTCAAAAAAAACCAAAAATAAATAAATAAATAAAGGTGACAAAGCTCAGGGTAGCATTTTTTCATTCTAAGCTTCCAGCTGTTACCATGAGCAGTACTCATAAAGGTGAAACTTTGTATCTTGCACCACCCACATCCTCTCCCGTGTCTCTGCGGCCAGGGGGATGCTTAGGCAAGTTGGCTGATGGACAGTAAGGGAGCTCTGAATAGTTACAGAGAGTCAAGGATAAACCTATTTTGGTATCTTAAAAGCCCAGTATAAAAATAGCAGTAAAAATATTTCATGATAAAAATAATCAATTCTCAAACCCTTATTAGTTTTCCCCATTTCCTAATTGGAAAACTTTTATGTATCTTACAGTATTTGGGTCCAATGTCATGTTTGTTATGTTTATATAGTAACCAAAAACTCTGGATAAATATTTATATAGTTACAAAACTTTTAATGGGTCCCAAGTTTGGACTAATCCAAAAAAAAAAAAAAAAACAAACCCACACACAATACTCTATTTTGGGCAATTATAAATCCCCAGTGTCCACATGACTCGGACATTAGAAAGGAAAGAGTAAACCTGAATGGCTCCCATATGTTGGCCACGAGAGTCTTTATGGGGTGGCGGTGGAAGGCAGACAGAGGAAGGGGCCGCCACGGCTGGTCCATGTGCACTTGTCAGCTGTTGCCTGGGGATGCCTGCATGATAAATGAATAATGAGCTGCACAGGGCTCTTCTTACACTAAAAAATTCAGCACATATGGTTCTGGCAGGTTCGCTATGCCATCTTATCTTTGGGTCACTCTGGAAGCACATTTATTCTCAGGCCATTAAAAAAAAAAAGAATATTCTAGCTTTTAGGAGAGAAATGAGACCAATAACTCAGAGCATCAGCCTTTAGGGACATGACATAAAGAAATCATATGTGAGGGGCAGTGCCTGTGGCTCAAGGAGTAGGGTGCCAGCCCCATATACCAGGGGTGGTAGGTTCAAGCCTGGCCCCAGCCAAAAACTGCAAAAAAAAAAAAAAAAAAAAGAAGAAGAAATCATATATGAAACCTGAATGCACAATGATGTAGAAAAGTACCCACGATCAGTGGGTTGGGAGAGTAGGAAAAAAGGGAAAGAATTTTTTTTTATTTTTGAGACAGAGTCTCACTATGTCGCCCTCGATAGAGTGTCATGGTGTCACAGCTCACAACAACTTCCAACTCTTGCGCTTAAGCGATTCTCTGGCCTCAGCCTCCCAAATAGTTGGGACTGCAGGCGCCCGCCACAACACCCAGCTATGTTTTTGTTGCAGTTGTCATTGTTGTCTAGCAGACCCAGGCAGGGTTCAAACCTTCCTGTCTCGGTGTATGTGGCCAGTGCCCTAACCACTGAGCTACTGGTGCTGAGCCAGGGAAAGAATTTTTTTTTTTTTTTGAGACAGAGCCTCAAGCTGTCACTTGAGCTATAGGCACCAAGCCAAGAAAATAGCTTAAGTCCAAGACCTTGAGGTTGCTGTGAGCAGTGACGCCATAGCACTCTACCCAGGGCGACATAGTGAGACTCTGTCTCAAAAATAAATAAATTAATTAAGTAAACAATATCGGCTCGGCGCCTGTGGCTCAATGGGCTAAGGCACCAGCCACGTACACCTGAGCTGGCAGGTTCAAATCCAACCTGGGCCCACGAAACAACAATGATGGCTGCAACCAAAAAATGGCTGGGTGTTGTGGTGGGCGCCTGTAGGCCCAGCTACTTGGGAGGTGGAGGCAAGAGACTCGCTTGAGCCCAGGAATTGGAGGTTGCTGTGAGTTGTGATGCCACGGCCCTCTATCCAGGGTGACGTCTTGAGGCTCTGTCTCAAAAAAAAAAAAAATACATACATATATATATAAATATAAATATATATACATATATATATATATATAATAAACAATATCTGGGCATTGTGGTGGACACCTGTAATCCCAGCTGCTTGGGAGGCTGAGGTAAGAGAATCGGTTAAGCCCAAGAGTTTGAGGTTGCTGTGAGCTGTGATGCCACAGCACTCTACCCAGGGTGACAAATTAAGATTCTGTCTCCTGGCTCGGTGCCTGTGGCTCAAGCGGCTAAGGCGCCAGCCACGTACACCTGAGCTAGTGGGTTCAAATCCAGCCCAGGCCCACCAAACAACAATGACAGCTGCAACCAAAAAATGGCTGGGCGTTGTGGTGGATGCCTGTAGTCCCAGCTACTTGGGAGACAGAGGCAGGAGACTTGCTTGAGCCCAGGAACTGGAGGTTGCTGTGAGCTGTGATGCCACAGCACTCTACCCAGGGTGATAGCTTGAAGCTCTGTCTCAAAAAAAAGATTCTGTTTCCAAAACAAAACAAAACAAAAACAATTTCTTGTCTTTCTAACCCCATCTCAGCATCTTCTTCCTGGAGGACCCAACCAACACAGCAAGACTCCTCTGCTGAGTGCCAGTTTCTGGCTCTTCAAGGCCTCTTTCTCCCCCCCCACCCAAGTCCATCCTCTTAAGCAGCAGAAGCCCTGCAGAAATATCTTGTGCACTGGACATCCCAACATCAATAACTCACTCTACACAGCATTCCTACATACCACACACTGTTCTAAGTGCTCACGTGGTTAACCCAACAACCCCTTGCAACCGTGTGAGGGAGGCACCATCATGATCCTTTGCAGATGAGAAAACAGAGGTCTGAGGCACTTTATCCCTCCAGCCTACACTGCTTCCTAGGGAAAGCTCTCCTCTCTAGGGTGGAAAAAAACAACAACAACAGTTTTCATCACCAATCAGAAGTATATTCTAAGTATACCAGTTCAGTGTCATCTTGCCTAGAGGACAAGCACAGCCTCCCCCTCAACTGAGCCAACAGCCCCAGTTTCTGGAAAGTGACCAGTTCCAGGCATCCAGCACTTTATTTCCATTTTTTTTTTTTTTTTTGAGACAGAGCCTCAAGCTGTCACCCTGGATAGAGTGCCGTGGCATCACAGCTCACAGCAGCCTCCCATTCCTGGGCTCAAGTGAGTCTCCTGCCTCTGCCTCCCAAGTAGCTGGGACTACAGGTGCCCACCACAACGCCCGGCCATTTTTTGGTTGCAGCCGTCCTTGTTGTTTGGCGGGCCCAGGCTGGATTCGAACCCGCCAGCTCAGGTGTACATGGCTGGCGCCTTAGCCACTTGAGCCACAGGCGCTGAGCCCCAGCAGTTTATTTCCAGATCGCAAGTAGTTCACCGAGTTTGTTCCCACTCCCCACCAGGGGATAGCTGCTCCCCAGTCCTCTCAGGGATGTCTGGAGGATGTCACATGAGCACTGAGGGCAACAGAAAGCAAGCCTGTCTTTGTCCCTGTATTTAAAGAAAGGTGAAGACAGAGACCCAGAGTAGGGAAAGTCTTACGTAGGGCCACTTAGGGGTCAACACTGTGATTTTTTTTTTTTTTTTAAAGAAGAGTGAGATTCAGCTAGGCAGCAAAGACAGGGGAGACAGGGGAACACTGTTAATGGCAGATTGAGCAACAGGAAACATCACCCTCTCTGCCCCCTCCTCCCTCAGAGCCCCTATGTGACTCCATGAGGGCGCTTGTCACCTATCACAGGGATCCTTTGTGCTGCCCACAGGCAGAGACTCTTGAGAGCAGGGGATGGTGGGATGAGATTTGTGTCTGTGCACCCTGAGACCTTGGGGAAATGCCTATTAGATGAATGAATGAAGGGGGAAAGTGACAAGCTGTCACCTTAGACAGCTCTCCAAAACTGAGAAAAGAGGCACTGGGGGGCTGGAGGCAGGAGGGGGACCCCAAGACGGCAATTGGTCATCAGCTCTGGGGCAGGACTTACATCTGCTCCTTTGCTGTTTTATCTATCTCCGGTGTCCAAGACAGTGCCTGGTACAGAGAGCCCCTCACTTCATATTTGCAAACTGGCAGGATAGCAGGATAGCTCTGTGCTCCCTTCTCTGTACCTGCACCACACCCCTGGGAGGAAACAGGCCTGCAGTAAGCACTAGTGATGGGCCAGACACAAGTCAAAGGGTAACAGTACTTTCCCGCCTCTTGATTCTTACCCCCCCCACCCTCCCACCCCAGGTAAAAGCAATGCTGAAACCAGTGACTTTCACTGAGTGCACATTACATGTCAGGTACCGTTCTGGGCATCTCATCTGGAGTCCCTCTTCTGCTCCTCCCCACTGCCCTCTGAGGTAGTTAATCTTCCTATCCCTATTTCACAGATGTGGAAACTGAGGTTCAGAGCTGATGGCACATGACCACTTGTCCCAGGTCATGCATCACCAGCAAGAGGCCGAGGTAGACCATAGAAAGCTGGCTGGCCTGCTGTCGGAGACTGGGCACTCAGGGTGATGTCGTCATGCACCCCATTTAATGGATTGAAGTCACTGAAGCCTTAAGGATACTTGGAAGGCACAAGGATCCCCACCCCCCAAAGTCTACATCTTCCATCTCTGGATCTGTGAATATGGTATCTTGCTTGGCAAAAGGGACTTCTCCCTCCCTCCCTCTCTATTTATTTATTTATTTATTTTTTTGAGACAGAGCCTCAAGTTGTCACCCTGGATAGAGTGCTGTGGCATCACAGCTCACAGCAACCTCTAATTCCTGGGCTCAAGCGAGTCTCTTGCCTCTGCCTCCCAAGTAGCTGGGA
>CAUYON010051214.1:0-26514 GCA_963573935.1 Arctocebus calabarensis | reverse complement strand
TTTTTATTACTAAAACTGCCTTAGCTATATGGGTTTTTTTTTTTACTGGTTCCATACAAAGCGCAGAATCATTTCTTCCAGGTCTTGAAAGTAGGATGTTGATATTTTAATAGGGATGGTGTTGAATCGGTAAATTGCTCTGGGAAGTTTAGACATTTTAACAACGTTGATTCTTCCCAGCCATGAGCATAGTATGTTCTTTCATTTGTTAGTCTTCTGCTAGTTCCTTTCTTAGGGTTTCATAATTTTCTTTATAGAGGTCTTTCACTTCTTTTGTTAGGTATATTCCTAAGTATTTCATTTTCTTTGGGGCTATGGTGAAGGCAGTTGTGTCTTTAATTAACCTCTCATCTTGACTATTGTTGGCATATACAAAGGCAACTGACTTGTGAACATTGATTTTATATCCTGAGACATTACTGTCTTTTTTGATGATTTCCAAGAGTCTTGTAGTTGAATCTTTGGAGTTCTCTAAGCATAAGATCATATCATCAGCAAAAAGGGAGAGTTTGACCTCCTCTGCACCCATCTGGATGCCCTTTATTTTCTTGTCTTGTCTAATTATATTTAGAAGTTCCAGCACTGTGTTGAATAGTAATGGTGACAGAGAAAAACTTTGTCTGGTTCCAGTTCTAAGAGGAAAAGCTTTTAGTTTTACTCCATTCAGTAAAATATTAGCTGTGGGTTTATCATAGATAGCCTTGATCAGTTTAAGAAATGTGCCACCTATACCTATACTCTTCAGTGTTCTAATTAGAAAAGGATGCTAAATTTTATCAAATCATATAGTCCTTGGTTTGGCTTCTGTTGATACAGCGGATAACGTTTATGGACTTACAAATATTAAAACACCCTGCATCCCTGGGATGAAACCTACCTGATCATGATGTATGACTTTTTTGATGATAAGCTGTAATCTATTGGCCAAGATTTTGTTGAGAATTTTTGCATCAATATTCATTAGTAAAATTGGTCTGAGATTCTCCTTTTTAGTCTTTACCTGGTTTTGGTATCAGGGTGATGTTTGCTTCATAGAACGTATCGGGGAAGAGTCCTTCCTCCTCAATTTTTTGGAATAATTTCTGTAGTATAGGAATAAGCTCTTCTTTGAATGTTTAATAAAATTCTGGTGTTAAAATTCTGGTTCTAAAGTTAAAAAAGACATTTCAATTTTAAATATTTATGCACCCAATTTAAATGCTCCCAGAGTCTTGAAACAGACCTTGCTTATTCTGAGTAATACAATATCCTATACCACCATAATGACAGGGTACTTTAACACCTCTCTCTAAGAGTGGACAGATCCTCTAAACAGAAATTAAATAAAGATATTAGAGATTTAAATGAGGCTTTAGAACAACTGTGCTTGATAGACCCTCCATCCCAAAGATATAGAATATACATTCTTCTCATCCCCCCATGCAACATTCTCCAAAATTGATCATATCCTAGACACAAAACAAACCTCAGCATGATCAAAAGACTTGAAATTCTACCTTGCATCTTTTCAGACCACAAAGCACTAAAAGTGGAACTCAACTCCAACAAAAATGTTTAGCCTCACACAAAAGCATGGAAGTTAAACAACCTTATGCTGAATGAGACTTGGGTGCAGCAAGAAATAAAAAAGGAAATCATTAACTTCCTTGAGTATAACAACAATGAAGACACAAACTAAATAAAACCTATGGTATACAGCAAAAACAGTCCTGAGAGGAAAATTTATCGCTTTAGAAGCCTACATTTGAAAAACAGAAAGAGAGCATATCAACAAACTCACAAGCCATCTAATGGAATTGGAAAAAGAACAATCTAAACCTAAATCCAGCAGAAGAAAAGTAATATACACAATTAAATAAGAGATCAATGAAATTGAAAACAAAAGAATCATTCAGAAAATTAATGAAACAAGGAGTTAGTTTTCTGAAAAAATAAATAAAGTAGATAAGCCTTTGGCTAGACTAACTGGAAATAAAAAGGTAAAATCTCTAGTAACCTCAATCAGAAATGATAAAGAGGAAATAACAACTGATGCTACAGAAATACAAGAGATTATCTCTGACTACTACCAGAAACTTTATGCCCAGAAATTTGACCATGTGAAGGAAATGGATCAATATTTGGAAACACACCCTCTCCTTAGTCTTAGCCCAGATGAAATAGCTCTCCTGAAAAGACCAATTTCAAGCAATGAGACCAAAGAAACAATAAAAAATCTCCCAACAAAAAAATACCACTGTAAATTATATTAATAAATTATAATTTATTTATCTATTCTCTTCCATAGACATTTAGCCTGAGGATGAGGCTAATTTTCTGCTGTTAAAGGGTCACATGAGAGGATGGTTTTTGTTATTGTTTGGTTTTTTGCATGTCTCATTAGAAATGTGCTGTGTGTGTTTTTTGGGGTTTTTGGTTTGTTCTTTTTGTTGGGGGGGGGCAGAGTCTCACTATGTCACCCTTGATGGAGTGCCGTGGAGTCACAGCTCATAGCAACCTCAAACTTTTGGGCATAAGCGTTCTCTTGTGTCAGCCTCCCAAGTAGCTGGGACTACAGATGTCCACCACAATGTCCAGCTATTTTTGTTGTTGTTGCAGTTGTCATTGTTTAGCAGGCCCACACTGGGCTCGAACCCACCAGCTTTGGAGTATGTGACTGGTGCCCTGCTCACTGAGCTATGGGTGCTGAGCCATTTGTGTGTGTTTTAGGAGTGTATTTTTTATATTAAAGTATTTCAACTTTTCTGGATTTTGTCCAGTTGCCTTCCAGAGTGATTGACACTTCTACCAACATTGTGTGAGTATTCACATTTCTCCACATTGTCACTAACATACAATGTGTTTTGTCAATATCTTGAATAGAGTTTGCCATTTCATGGTGATTTAATTTGCATTTTCTTGAACAATGAAGTTGACATTTTATTATGTGCATATTGGACGTCCAATTTTTCTCATATGTGTATTGCATATTCATAAATGTTGACTATGACAGGATGCTTTCTTCTTGCTTCGTCAATAATAATTTTGTTGAACAGAGTTTTGATTTCCATGCAATCAGAGATAGCAATATTTTTCTTTGTCGTCTATGCTTTTCAAATCTTAATGAAAAACCTACCTTAAATTGAATTTTATTTATTTATTTCCCACTTTAAATTTTGATTTTCATGTTTAAGTATTTAAATCACATGAAACTATATTTATATGTTAATAAGAGGTAATGACCTAATTTCCATTCCTTTTTTCTATTTTTAAAGTACTATGTTGAAGTATTTTTTAACTAATATGTACATTTCCTCATATATTTTCAAATTTTTCAATAACAGGGCTTAATTTTTCTTATAAACATTTTTCATATCTTGTGTTAAACATATTCCTAAGAGACAGCTTTAACTCTTAGAAGGCAGTAATAATAGCATGGTTGAGTCATGAGCTATGACTACTAAACTGGTTTCCACAGCTCCATGGCTCTGTTTCTGTTGTCTATTATCTCTGCTAGTTCTTCCTTGAATGGCTTTGTCTCATAGTTTATGGAAAATAGTGTATTCGAAAATAATTGCTGGTTAAAATAGCTAGCTGTGTGCTCAGGAGGAAAACATAAAAGGTTTGGTGAAAACTGGCCAGTGTCTGCCACACTCTTTTCTTTCTCTGGGAAGTTTCCTCTTTCCAAATGCTTTCTGTTGGGTAGATCATATTTTCTATATCTAATTCCTCTCTGTTGTTTTGGATTTTATTCATCCTAGATCCATTCTTTTTGTGGTTATCATTATTTAGTCTATTCATGTAGTGATTATCATTCATGAATTTAATGAAGAAATTTCCAGTAGCATAAAGTTGTCAAATAATTTTATTCTTTCAAGCATTATTGAATACTTATGGCTTTGTCTTGTACTAATTTTGCCTGTTGAACAAAAATATATTGTAAATAAATATTCAATTATATTATGTATAACTTATTAGTGTCTGTAATCAAAATTAATTTTCTCTATCATAATCCGTCTCTCTGTGTGCACATTTGTTCTTAACAAAGGAGATTCTGTAACGTCAAGGATTTGGCTGTGGAAAACTATCTTACTCTTTATATGTTTGAAAATATCTTTATTTTGACTTTAGTTTTGAATGACAGAGGTTTGATGAGGTATAAAATCTAGGTTGATAGTTTTATACACTTAATATTTTAAGTCCTGCTGGATTCTTGCAACAGGAAAGTCTGTTATTAACCTAATTGCCATTCTTTTGTAAATAGATTGTCCTGTGTGAGTTTTTCTCATTCTTTACAGTTTACAATTTTACAATGTAGTTTCTAAAAGTGGAATTATCTTTTCTTACCTTCCTAATACTTACAAAATAATTTCAAAACAGATAATATTTCTTTTCAAATGAGCAAAATTCTATTCTTTTCCTTCAAATACTGCTTCATTACTAATTACTTCATTGTTTCCTGGGAGGAGAACCTGCAATATCTCTTTAAATCTCTAAGTTGCATTATATTGGGTGGATTTTAATAGGCTTTAGTTTATTTGCAAGGCATTTTATCAGTTCTTTTCACAGTCATCTATTCTTATTTCATTTCTAACCTTTTTTCATGTTTTATAATGGCTTGTCATTTTAAGGAAATTCATTCTTTCATGTTTGAGTCTCCTACATACATTTATTTTAAAGTATTAATTAGGATTTGAAAATGTACTTTGTCTACAATGAAGTATTGTTCTTCTTATTGGTTATGATTTTATATTTATTTATTTTATTTTTTGTAGCATTTACTTATGTTGGAATTTTTGGTTTTCTTTGCAGGTACATATGGAACGGAATCATTTGTACTTACTTTATTTTCTTCTCTCTCCCTCTGTGCTTACCTCTTATCTATAACCAATTTGTAGTCTCTGCCACCTGATCCTCCCTCCCTCCAGATAAAAACCAGTTCTTATAATGGCACTTTGAGGCACCTGCCCCTCGGTACTGTTGGGGATATTGAGATTCGGTCACTGAGCCTGGGAACAGCTTAATTTAGTTCACAGTCAGGAAGCTGTGTTGCCTGTTTTCATCTTCCCGAGTTCATGCCTTTTAATTTACTTGTAGTCTAATATTCTCACAGTTTTTAAAGAGACACAAGTAACACACAGACAAAAAGCACACAATCTGTTACATTATCATGACAGAGGTATATACAAGATTATGTAGGAGCACAGAGGAAGGTAATCAAATCTAACTTACATTGCATGATCAGGGAAAGCTCGACCGAGGATGTGACATTGGGTCTAAAATATATTTGATATGTAAAAGTGCGTCCCAAATAAAAGAAATAGTAAATTCAAAGGCAAAAGAGCAAGACAGAACACTCCTGTGTTTGAAGAACCCTGTATGATATGTTATACTTGTAACAAAGGGTAAATGACTGCACGAAATTATAACTGGACTTACACCTCTTGTTAAGGACTCTAGAAATTTCATCTTCATTAGTAACAAGTCTCCGTAAAACACTAGTGGAATCGTTTTGCAGAAATTGCTTGAGATACCTTTAAGCATGTAGATTTAAAGAATGATGATGATGATAACAATGACAATAATGTGATCACTCTGAGGGCATGAGGAACGTAATGAGGGTGAGGAGGATGTTACCACACTCACAAAGGGGAAAACTGATAATCGTCCAAGGAAAGCAGTAACAACAGGTGCCCTAAGAAGATAATAGCATGTGCCCCTGCATATCTCCTTGTATAACACTGGGGGCTCGCTGCGTGGGTTTATATGTCAAGGTAGTAGTTATTGTTGATTCTTTTTAAGTTTTATTATGGATAACTGTGTTCCAATTTTTCTGATATGTTTTCAACATTATATCAACAGTAGCCTAAATGTACTATAGAATCCATGTGGAAAAAAAATTAATCAGGTAAAATGTAAAAGACTATAGTAAATTCCAGATAAATAAACATGTTATTTTCTTATGTCTATTTCAGCCCAGAAATATTTTCATAGAGACAAATTATTCATCTATAATAATTTGCACATGGTTTTGTTTTCAACATTTTAACAAATGCAACAGAACTTCTGTAAATTGGTCAGTGAATGGACTGAAAGAAACAGGTCAACATACAGAGGTGATCAAAATAAGGATCTAGGTTTACTACACCAATAATATGTGGGTGCATGTTCAGTCTGCGAAAATGGGGTCAACGGAAGAAGGCTGTCAGTGTATGGAGATGGTCAATGATGGCGGTTCTTCTTTATTTCTGTAGGTTCACAAAGGCAGGACTAGGTTTTAAAACATAGCTTGAATGGCCCTTTTATACTGTTTAACCCACCTCCCTACCTTATAATCGTAAGAATATTCAAAATGCTTTCTGGATGTTTGTGATCCAAAGTTTTATGCAGGTCTCTTGTCTATTTTTTTTTTGATGAACTGATAACATCTTTAGAATAGGATTATTGCAGTGAACATAAAGCATTATCAGTGCAGATATAATAAATTAGCAGCACTTTTCGTGTGCGTCCTTCCATAAAAGTCATTAGCTGTTCCCCTACTGTGTGCGAGCTGCATGTTGACTGACCCCAAGACAGTTATTATTACTGTTAATCTCTGAAGCTTTAAACATATTTGGAAATATTTTTTATAAATGTCATTATGACTATATAATACATTTATATATTTATGTATTGTGTTTTCTATTTGAAAGAAAGAAAAAATCTTATTGATAATTCAATAAATACTAAGAGATATATACAAAGATGATGGTCCAGTGACCATATGGAATTCAAATATAATTCAGATTGGTAACATAAGTAGCTGAGTTTAAGAGTTATTTGTGGGAAAAGGCTTTCTTACAGACCTTAATTAAATGGCTCCTTACCTCTTGTCAAAGTATGGTAGGTGTCTGTCTTCATGTATTTTGTGCTCCTATAAATACAACAGACTGGGTAATTTCTTGGCTCCTGATTCTGGAGGCTGGGGAGACCAATAGCAAAGGGAAATGCTTCCATCTTTCAAGACCTTCTCGCTGTGTCATCCATGGCAAAGGTAGAAGGGCCAAGAGAAAAAGAGAGGGAAAAATCAGGAATAGGTGAACCCATTCCTACGATAAAGGCCTAATCACCTCCAAGAGGCCCCAATTCTTAGTACTCTTATAATGGCAATTAATTTTCAACATGGATTTTGGAGGAGCCAACATTCAAATAACAGCAAGTCCCTTATACTATAATATTAAATAGACCATACTTGAATATGAATCATTATAAAATGACTTTATTAATGTATGAATAATAATGGAGGCTTTTATCCAATTTTAAGTAAGATATGGAAGATGAAAATAATTTTGCCCTATATACCATAGAATTTGCGTAATTTAAAATCCTGTCTCTTTATCTTCAGTGATCATGTTCATGTAATTTGGTAAATAGGGTTAAATTTTATTACAGTATTCCACTTACACAATGACAAATCCCATTTAAATGTGAGCTACTATAAAATAATTTCCACATGCATAGCACCTAACTGTACTGTTGTATTCCATTTCCATTCAGAATTAGCGAACAACAAAGTGCCTGGTTGCAATTAATCTTTTCAATCTTTTCTTGTAGTAGTTATTATATCAGTTTAGCATCAAAAGCAATTTCCATTTGCAGAAAATTCAGTGATAATATTTTGATGTTTAAAAATGTAATTTGCCAAATAATTGATAGCTTTTGGTTATTTTTATACCTTCACAGTTATTCTTGAGGAATAAAATTAAATAAGCATCAACACTTTCAGTAATCTGGACCAGTGGAAATGCACGTTCTAACTTACTTGCTTTTGAACCTTTGTCATTAGTTTTGTCTGGCAATCTTCTATAGAGACAGCCACATTCAGGAAGTTCAAAAAAAGTCTGTCTCCAGAATGCCTGCTTTCCATAACAGTGAAATTGTGGCTGTGAGCATTGTGGACCATTTTAGGCATGTAGAACGCCTCGTTCTATCTCGGGAGTACACTATTGCTCCGTAACTGAGTATATTCAGACAGGGCACAGCCATCAGTCACTGACCCATGATTGAAGGAATGAAATAAAGACAGTAAATAAGAAAAAAATTATGCGCTAGAGTCATAAAGGGTAGAAAATGGACAAGTCTGTTTCAGGGAGAGCAAAAGGAGAAGTCCTCAGTAATTTTTCTGCTTTCAACCTGATATCCTTGATCTTGTTGATCCAAGATAATGGCTTTGTTGGATAATGGCTTTGTCTAACTTGGATTGTATCAATGCAAATGTTCCACAGACTGAACAGATATCATCTAATTTTAAGAAAACATCTGAGTTGTACTAATTTTCCTACAGTAGTTGTTTGAATAGAAGAAGTGACATTTAAGTGATTCTAAAAACTGACTAAGTTAAAAAATCTGAAGATAATATAGGATAATTAAAAAACCATACGAGTTAGTGGCTCAGATGCTGGCAGAATGTGTACTTTATTTGGACGTAGGCAATGATTATCACAAACACTGCACTATAGAGGGTCCATCCCTCTATAAACAAACAGCCAATGAACAGGTCTTCAATTTCACCTTTATTGTTGTTACAGATTTAGGAGGGAACATAATTAAGTCCAGAGTATATTTCGTCCTTTTCTTGGTGATGAGATGTGTAGGTTAAGTTATTTTATCTCCTTTGCAGGGAGGAAACCTGCATTAGGAGTGATTCAAACTAGAAAGTCCATATTTTCTTGAGGAGAAGCATGTTCCTAAGATTCAGAGACCACAAATGCTACCATGGCTGGGAAAATGGTAGTCTTTAGAGGGAGCTGATTTTTTCCTAAGGCTCAGCACATTATTACAGATCTTTTTAAGTCACTCCATGAAAAACACAGTCTGCAATTTACATAACTCTCTGAGTCTACTCAGGCTCTTAAAGGTTTTAGCACTTACTTCTGACATTTGGAAAATCACTGTACCTCGAAATATATTGCTTCATTTCCTCGGTACTTTTGTCTAAATTTTATAATTAACGTGGTTTATTTCCAGGTTTGACTTGACACATGGGCATTGATATCATGGCTCAAAGCAGCTTCTTTATGGATAATATTCTGTTGTTTCCTCGAAATACCCTCTACTAATCAATTGTTTTGGAGACATAAACGCAAAACTTAATCTCTTGAGAAAATAAGAATTCTCTCTGAGAGGAAGAAAAGGGTATTTCACTCAGATGATGCACTCTTATAGAAAACTGATCCTGCCAGTTTTTCTCATAAATATAAGTATAATACGCTAAGGTAGTTTGTATTCATATTTATTTATTTATTTAGTGGCAGGATCTTTCTCTATGCCTAGGCTCAAGTGTAGTGGCCTAATAATACCTCACTGCAACCTTGAACTGCTGGGCTCAAGTAATCCTCCTGACTCAGCCTTTCAAGCTCCTGAGACTTCAGTCATGTTCTATGACACCAGCTAATTAAAAAAAAAATTGTTTTTGAGAGACAGAATCTCATTATGTTGTCAGGCTGGTTTCAAATTTCTGTCCTCCAGTAAACCTCTTGCCTCACCCTGCCAAAATACAAGCTTGAGCCACAACACCCAGCCAAGGCCATACTCTAATAAAAAATCTTGTAATTTCATAATTCTGCCTCTATGACTTTATTGTATTTTTAATATTTGGAGTCATTATTATTATTATATATTAATATGCTTTTCTCTTAATTTAACTTTTTGACTATATTGTATTTTTGATATTTGGAGCCATTATTATTATTACTTTATATTAGTATGTTTTTCTCCCAATTTAACTTTTTGTTATTAGCACAAAGATCATTTTCTATCTCCTCTTTATTCTTTTTTAGCATTCAGAGAAGTACAAGCTTACAAAAGACTTAAACATTGTCAAATAAGGAAGCATCTTCTTGAGAATATCTTGTTTCTTAAAATCTGAATTTAGGTTGAATTGCATTAGAATATTTTCCTGAATATTTTTGAACTACACTGTATATTTTGGATTACAAATTAAAAATGGAAAAGAGCACTGTCCTTTCTCTGTTGACAAGATGGCTTCTTGGTTGACATTCTACAGAGGTTACATGAGGGTCGATCTACTTAGATTATCCTTACAAGTGATAGCATTACTGAGCCATCTGACCTCTCCTTTCTAGCTACCCCAGAAAAAGGACAAAAACTTCTATTACATTCTTACTTAATTTATATTGTATGTATAACATAATTCCATATTACTTATGAAACATTCATCACATTGCTTTTTAATAAATAATGCTCTTCAATTCTTAGAAATCCTTGAAAGTTTTATAATGACAGTTTATATTTGTTTAACTTGTGCATTTTCCATAGAAATTTAATTTCTATGTCACAAGGCAATCTAAATTTAAAGGAAAATGTGCACATTTTCTTTAAAAATTCATCTAAGATGCTCATGTGGTGTGAGATTTTCTTATATTTTAACCATGAATGTCCTCCTAAGATGCAATTTCTAATTGGATATTTAAAATTTTCTTGAAATTATCACATAAAAATATACCAATCATCATTAAAAGGGCATTTCTTCTGAGTCTTGGACATGATAGGCCGAAATTTGTTCTAGATTCTGTTGCTGATCAACTAAGGTTATAATGCACGAATAAGCTAGAAAGGCCGAAAATTACAGGCAAATAGAGTTGGGGCCTGGCATTAAGTATAATTCTTGAGAAAAACGGGCACAGAAATTGTTGTTTAAAAGAGGATTTTAGTCTGAAAGGTAGTTTTAGAAACCAGGGAGAATGAGAATGTCAGGTCATGGCCTAGTAAATCATTTGAAAATATATTGATCCAACACTAAGATGATGAGCACCTGGCTGTATGTATTAGTCTCACATTAAGTAATACTAAGAAGGATTTTAGTACCTGAATAGCCTGTCAAGAAGTGACAGAATTCTCAAAATGAGTTAGTAATCATTTCCATTTTGTTAATCATTTTATTTAATTTTTTCACATAAGTAATTAGAATATTCATTAATTCCTTTTAATAATTATTAAAAAAAGTAAAAAATATTTTTTATTATTAAGGTAGTAAAAATGGTTTTGTACTTGGCTTGAGTCAGGGCTATGAACATGCCTATCACCCAAATAGCGTTCACTGTAACCTTTTGGTGGGTTCTTATCCTTTCTCTCCTTCCCCCTCTACCTTGTTTGATTTCCAATGTCTTTTATTTCCCCGGTGCACTTCTGCACCCATTGGTTCATTTTAATTTATTAGACAGTACATGTGTCATTTTGTTTCCATTCTTTTGATGCTTCACTCATGATAATGGTCTCTAATTCCTTTGAAGTTGGTCCAAAAGGCATTAATTCCTCCATGTTACAGCTAAGCAGTACTTCATGGTATACATATACCAAATTTTGCTAGTCCTCTCATGAATTGATGGACTCTTGGATTGATTGCATAGCTTCACAATTATGAATTGTGCTGAAATACACGTTTGAGTGCAAGAGCCTTACTGATGAAATGACTTCTTTGTCTTTGCATAGATACCAATGGTAGGATTGCTGGATCAAATGTTAGATATACTCATTTCTGTGAGGAATCTTCATACTGATTTCCATAGAGGTTGTACTAATTTTCAGTCCCACCAACAATGTTCAAGTGGTCTTTTCTCTCTTTATCTGTGCCAATATTTTTTTGGACTTTTAAATAAAAGCCATTCTAAAAGAATGACGTTGTTATTTCATTATGGTTTTAATGTGGATTGCCCAGATGATCAGTGATGCTGAACAGTTTTTACTACATGTATTAGCTATTATCTTTTTTTGAAAACTAGTTTATGTCTTTTGTTCCTTTTTAATAAGTTTTTTTTTCTTTTTTCCATGGTGATTTATTTGAGTTCTTCATAAATTCTGGATATGAGTCCTTCTTTGAATGTGCAGAGAGTGAATAATTTCCCGCATTCATTAGCTTATCCTTTTGCTTTGTTATTTCTTAGCTGTATAGAAGTTCTTTAATTTAACTGAGCCCTATTTATTTATTTTTGTTGTACTTGTCATTGCCATTGTCATCTTAGACATAAATTCTTTTCCTAGACTGAGCTCTAGAGGAGTTTTTTATATTTATTTTTTCTGGAATACTTACAGTCCCATGGCTTTCATTCAAGTCTTCTTTCCATGTTGAATTAATTTTCGTGAGTGGTGAGACAGAAGGGTCCTATTTTATTTCTGTATGTGGTTATCCAGTTTTTCCAGCATTGTCTACTGAAGAAGGGCTTTCCCCCTAGTGGGCATTGTTGTCTGCTTTGCCAAAGATCAGCTGACTATAGGAAGATGGTTCTATGTCTGGGTTCTCTATTCTGTTCCATTGATCTATGTCTCTTTTTGTACCACTACCAAGCTGTTTATTTTATTATAGCCTGATAGTTTAATTTGAAGTCTGATAATGTGATGCCACCAGCATTTTTTTTTCTGGTTCCTTTCTTATAGCATAGAATTATTTTGTTTTCCAAATGTATGAAATAGACCATTATTATTTTGATGGAGATTGGATTGAATCTATAAATTGCTTTGGGTTATATGGATTTTTTAACAACATTGACTGTACCAATTAATGAGCATGGTATGTTTTTCCATTTGTTTGTATCCTCCATGATTTATTTTCTTAGGGTTTCATGCTCCTGCCTGTAGAGTTACTTTACCTCTTTGGTTAAGTCTATTCCTAGGCAGTTTATTTTCTTTGTAGCTAGTGTGAATGGTACTGAGTTTATATAGAAATGCCACTGATTTCTGTACATTGATTGTATAATCTGAGATTTTGATAGATTTATTTATTAATTCTAGGGGACTTATGGTGGAGTCTTTGGGGTTTTTTAATAGACAAGTTACAATTTTACTTCTTTCTCAATTTGCATACATTGTATTTATTTCTCTTTCCTGAATGCTCTGACTAGGACTTCCAACCCAATATTGAATGAAAGTGGTGACAATGGGCACTCTGTCTTGTCCCAGGTTTTACAGGGGATATTTTCAATTTTTCCCCATTCAGTATTATGTTGCCTGTGGTGTGTTTATATGCAGCTTTTATAATTATGAAATATTTTCCTTCTATACCCTCATGAAGGCTGCTGAATTTTGTTGAATGCTTTGTATGCATCTATGAAATAATCATACGGTCTTTATTTTTACTTCTGTTGAGGTAATGAATCACTCTTTTAGTTTCTGTATGATTAAACATCATTGTGTCTCTGCATTGAAGTTCACTTAGATTTGGTGGTTAACTGATTATTTTCTCTTGTACTATTGAATTTGTTTGCTGGTATTTTCTGGAGGATTTTCACATCTATATTCATATTAGATATTGGTCTGTACTTGTTTTTTGTCTGTTTCTTTGTTTTCTGTTGTTGTGTCCTTCCATGGCTTTGGTATCAAGGAATAACGGACTTTGTGGAATGAATTATAGAGGATTCCCTGCTCAATGTTGTGGAATAATTTCTGTAGTATGGATATAGCTCTTCCTTGTAGGTCTGGTAAAAAAATTGGCTGTGAATCCATCCAGTCTTAGGTTTTGCGGGTTTGTTTGTTTGTTTTTTCTTAAAGCATTTTATTACTGCTTTTATCTCATTGCTTGTTTTGTTGTCTGTTTGGGAATCTTGGTTCTTACTGATTGTGTCTTGGGAGTTTTGTGTTTCTAGGACTTTGTCTATTGTATTTTCTAGTCGTATGTGTAGATACTTTCTTAGTATTTACAGGTGATAGATCTGTGCTTTCAGGTGTCTATTTTTGTCTATTTTTTTCATTTTTTTCATTTTTTGTCATTTTTTTCATTTTTTGTCATTAGACAAAAAAATTGTCTATTTTTTTTCATTTATGATTGAGTTTATTTGTTTATTTTTTTCTCTTTAACTTATGATTAATCTACCAATAGATCTACAGACCTGTTGTTTGTCTTTTCAAAGAAGCTCTTTGTGTTTCACTGACCTTTTTTTTATTTATTTATTTTCCATTTCATGGAGTCCTGCTCTGACTTTGTTATTTATTTTTCTTTCTAGTGGTTTTTCATTTCTTAGTTGCTACCTCTTTCGAGGTGGTAAATGTGTGATATTTTTGACTTTTTGACATGGGCATTTAGGACTATGAATTTTACCCTTAATTCCACAGATTTTCACAGTGTGTGTACCAGTGGTTCTCAACCTTCCTAATGCCATGACCCTTTAATACAATTCCTCATGTTGTGGTGACCCGCAACCATAAAACTCTAGCAACGAAAATAATTTTATGGTTGGGGGTCACCACAACATGAGGAACTGTATAAAAGGGTCACGGCATTAGGAAGGTTGAGAACCACTGGCACTGTGTACCCTTTGTCATTATGTTCAAAAAAATGTTTGATTTCCATTTTCACTTCATTTTTGACCTGATAATCATTATTGATCCAATAATTGTTTAATTTCCATGACTTTGTATAGAATTAAGTCTTAATTTTAGAATTGATTTCTATTTCACTCCACTATGTTTTGGAAAGGAACAGGTATAATTTTGACGACTTTTTAAAAATTTGCTGTGATGTATTTGGTGGCCTAGGATATAATCAGCCTTGGAGAATGTCCCATGTGCTGATAAGAAGAAAGTATATTCAGTATTTCAGAAGATACAGAAGTCTGTAAATATGTTAGGTACATTTGTATTATGGTGCCGTGGAGGTCTCATGTTTCTTTATTTATTTTCTGCTTTGATAATTTGCTGAGATCTAAAGGTGTGATGTTGAAGTCTCCAACAACTATGATGCTACTTATATTTTTTGCTATTTACAATGAAAAAAGTAACTAGAACTAGATAAATAATAGCATTTATTTTCTTGTCTAGCTCTAGTTACTTTTTTCAGTGTATTTGGGGGCTCATGTGTTGGGAGCATATGTATTTAGGATTTATTTTTTGTCTTTTTGTGGAAGTGCTTCCTTTGCCATTATATAATGACCCTCTTTGTCTTTCTTTGCCATTGTTAATTTACAGTCAGTTTTGTCGGTTGTGAGACTGGCTACACCTGCTCTCTGTTGGTTGTCATTCTATCAAATGGAACATGATTTTACACTCTTTCACATTGACCTTGTATGTGTCCTTATAGTTTAGATAAGAGACAACATTTACTTGGGTTGTATTTTTTTTAATCCTTTCAGCAAACGCATGTCTCGTGAGTGGTACATTTAAATTGTGAACATAAGGAAATAGAATTGCTGCATAGAATGCAGTTCTGTGCATCATGTTGTGTATTTCCTTACTACTTTGTATTTTTTCTGGTGCTATCAGTTTATATAAGAGTTGTGAGCTTTAACTTTTTTGCATGATTTAACATTGTTGGGTATCCATTGTTCTGATTTGTGTATAATGAAGTTCTGAGTATTTCCTGCAGGGCAGATTTGGTCATGACCCAGTTCCTTAGTGTTTCCTTGTCTGAAAAAGAATTTCTTCATCAGTTGTTTTGCAGGATACAGAATTCTGAACTGGCAGCTCTATTTAAGATGATTTAAAATACAGCTCCACTCCCTTATGGCTTGTAAAGTTTTCACTGAGAAATCTGCCATTAACCTGATAGGTTTTCTTTTGTAGCTAAATGGTTGCTTATATCAGCTGCTTATAGAATTTTCTCATTTATTTTGCATTTGATCAGGTTGACTATGCCTTGGAGATGTACTATTTGCTATGAATCTCCCCAGTATTTGAGGACTATCTTGTCCTTGGATGTATGGAGCTCTTGTAGTAACAGGAACAATTTCCTAAATAATTCCCTTAAATAAATGTTCCATGCTTTAGTTCTTTCTTCTTCCCTCTCAGTGATATCTATAATTTATACATTAGTTTGCATGATATTGTTTCATATCTCTCTAAGTGATTACTCTCCTATTTCCTTTTTTCTCCTCTGCATTTGTTAATGACTGGGTTACCTTAAGAGCTTGGTATTCAAGCTCTAAGATTCTTTTTTCTATCTTAGTTTAGTTTGTTACTGAAGCTTTTTGCTATGTTTTGGTATTCCCATATAACTCCGTCTTTTATTTTAAATGTTCTAGCCTTCTTGGTTGTTCAGAGAGATGCTTTCCATGTACTGAGTTGTAAACCATTTGGAATCTTTTTTGTCTGGTGAGGTCTTATTGGAATCTTGTGCTCCTTTGCCATCAGTTAGTTAACAAATTCAGAAAAGATAGTCATTGTGCATGACTTTTTGTGCCTAGTCCTAGATCTCACATATATCTTTTCAGTCCAGAACCAAGTCACATGATTCCATGTCAAACACAGGAAGGCTAGAAAAGTTTTCCAGCATTTCCAGTGAGTCTGGTGAGCATCTAACCAGTCTTTGTCCACACAAATAAACAAAATATCTTTGTGTTAATGATGACGTAAAAGTTTTATAGTAGCTGATTATGTTGGCACCAAGTGTTGAATAAGTTATTAAGGTATACTGTTTATTGATTAATTATGGTTAAAATTGTTTATGGCCAGTTCCATTGGTTATATAGACATATGTCCTAAGTCCCTCAAAGAAAATTCAGCACAATAAAAATAGCCAAATCATCATATAATAACTGAGAAAATGCCAGGAAGTCTATGTTAATCAGTTTGATGAAAATAGTTCAGATTGTAAATGAAACCAGCACATTGTACCCTTTGATTGCACTATTGTAAACGGCTATGATTTAATGATAAAGACAATAAAAAAATACCTAAATCAGTTTTATATTAGAAGTTCGTGTGAAACAAAAGAAATAATCAAAAGAGTAAATATACAACCTACTAACTGGGAGGAAATATTCACAAACTATAAAGGACAAACATCCAGAATCCACAACACAACTCAGCTAAACAATTCATCACAAAAATCAATCAAACAATCCCATAAAAATTAGGTAAATGACATGAGAAGACGTTTTTCGAAAGAAAATACACCAAAGGACAACAAACACATGAACAAATGCTCAACATCACTAATCATCAGAGATATGCAGATTTAAACCACAGTGAGATACCATCTTAGCTCTTAACACACACCCACACTTATATACACACATTCGTGCACACACTCCAACACCCTCACACACACATACACCATGAAGTACTCCTCAGCCACACGAAAGAATGAACTTGACTTGTAACATGGATTGAATGGAGTCCCTTAGTCCCAGTGAAGTAATGAAGGGACAAAATAGAAATGCCACCCGTCTCATATATAAGTGGGAAATAAACTATGACTCGACAAAAGACATACAGAGTAGTATATAGCGACCGTCCCAGCCCCTGGACCACACACCAGTACCGGCCTACTAGGAACAAGGCAGCAGAACAGGAGGGCAGCCGAGGGTGAGCAAGGGAAGCCATGTGTGGTTCACAGCCGTTCCTCACCCTGGCAGCCCTGCCTGAGCTCACCTCCAGATCAGCAGACGCATTCAGTTCTCACAGGAGCTGGAACTCTGCTGTAAACTGCATACAAGGGCCTTGCAGCCACTCTCCTGTGGGGATCTAAAGCTTGATGATCCGAGGAGCCGAGCACCGGGGAGTGGCTGCAAATACATTATCATTAGCAGGGAGGTCTCACTACCCAGAGACCATCATAAATCAATTACTTGCAGACTCATATTATAACTACACCCCCAGTACTCAGTCAGTGGAAAACGTATTCCTTGAAACTAGTCCCCGGTAGCAAAAAGGTTGGGAACTGCAAGTATAAAAGAATTTGGAGATTCAAAAGAGGGGTGGGAAGCTCAAAGAGGCCAAGGGATAAAAAATTACCTATGGAGTACAGTGTAAAATATTCGTGTGTTGGAGGGATGGGAAACGCTAAAAGCTCGGCCTTTGCCATTACACGATAAATAGGTGTAACAGAAAAAAAAGAAGAAGAAGTAGAAGAAATAGCTTTGCTCAAATAAGTTAAAATCAAATGTAGCTAAGATTTTTTTTAAATACATTTTTTACAAGTAATACAGGGAGAAAAAAATTTTATTAGTCTATCTTTTATTACTGTGCAAAAAATAGCCTTAAGTACTTAGCAACATCAAACAGCTGGCATGCGTTTTCTCATAGTCTCTGTGGGTCTGGAATCTGATTGTAGATTAGCTCGTGTGATTTTGACGGAAAGTCCCCTGTCAAGTTGTAGTTACCATGTTGATTATAGCTCCATCCTCATCGGAAGGCTCTATGGAAGGAAGATCCATGAAAACTCACTCCTGGGATTGTTAATAGTCCTCAGTTTCTTGCCAGCTTTTGGCCAAACCAGAGATTTCAGTTCCTCACAATGGAGGCCTCTCTGTACCTAAAAAAGTGTTCCAACATATGGCAACTGTCTTTCTCCTGAGTAACTAAAGAGAGAACATAGGCACGAGAAGCTGCATTACTTTTGTAACCTGGTATCAGAAGTGACATGCCATAGCTTTGCTCTGAGTTAGAAATAAGTCATTAAGTCCACCTGACACTCAAGAGGAAAGAAATTAGGCTCAAGCCCTGGAAGCGTGGGATAGAGGTGTTTATCCAAGAATGTGTGTATGTATTTTTAAAACAACTCTAAATGGCTATGGGGTTGTTTGAGCCAGTTATCAGGCGAAAAATGGTAGAAAGGGCATTTTCACTATACTATATTTTGAAATACATTTAAAACAAAGAAAGCAAAAAACAGACATAAAAAATATGACATTCATTGAAACAAGGAAAAACGATTAGACTTGGAAAGAGTGAGGAATGGCAGAGCAAACAAATGTCTTTCTCCTTGGACTTCAGGGAAAATGACAATTTCCCTAAAAGTAAGCAGTACAGCTCTGAACAGGAATGTGTACCCAATTGTTCTTTAATAAGTATAAAAGTAGTCAGTTGAAGAAGGCAGTGCAGAAATGGACAAATGACTGAGATATTTCAGAACATTTAAAAAAGGAGTCACTGAAACATAAACCGTATTTCTCTTTTTTTCAATTGAAGTTTTTTATTGAGATTCCAATTGAAGACAATGCAGGATGAAAGAGGCAAGTGTTTTGGAAATTCATAGGTTAAAATCCGGATTCTGATTAAAGGACTTGTCTCTGAAACCACTCAGATCTCCTAAATAGAAAATGGGGTGAATGTATGCAAATAACATCCCCTCAAGTCGGTGGTACAGACAACATCGCTAAGAATGTTTTAAAGAATCAATACAGGCGGCGCCTATGGCTCAAAGGAGTAGGGCACTGGACCTATATGGCAGAGGTTGTGGGTTCAAACCCAGCCCCAGCCGAAAACTGAAAAAAAAAAAAAAAAAAAAGAAGCAGCAATACAAATCAAAATAGACATGACAAGATAACAGAGGATGATAAGAAATATATATTGGCACCCAGGAAACAAATGAGAGAGAAAAATAAAACTATTAAAGAGTTAAAAGCATTATTAGTCGTAATTTAATTGCAATTAGAAAGATAGGAATTTAGCACTCCAGCTTGAGACCATAAAATGAAAAAATGATATAAAAGCCATTACAGAGGTTTATAGAGAAAACTTAGCAAAAAAAGAAAAGAGAAGGAAAAAAAAAGACTTTATGCTTCATTGGTATGAGAATAGAACAGATGAAAAATAGATTTTTCTAAAGAAGAAAGTTTTGAACCTGAAAGTTAAAAAGGCCGAATGAGTCTCAGGGAGGAAAAAAAAGGTCAGCAGAAAGACTGACACCAAGATATAGCCGCCAAAAATTTTAAATTGAAGGGGGGGGAAAGAGATCTGTGGTCATCCAGGAATAAAATGTCCTGTGGGCATCGAGTCAGTTCATACAAAGAGAGTCAGGCTGGCGTCAGACTTCCTGGTGGTGATGTCAGAGTCATCGGACAGTGGAAGAACATACACAAAGCTCTCAGGGAAAGTAACAGTGAACGCCTAAGGTGATACCCAGCACAGTTATTTTTCAATTGAAAATGCCAAACAGATATTCTTAACCACATAAAGAGGAAAATAGCATGCAGCAATTCTTGGTAGAAAGTACAAAACTTAAAAATGAAAAATCATCGGGCGGCACCTGTGGCTCAGAGGAGTAGGGCGCTGGCTCCATATACGGGAGGTGGCGGGTTCAAACCTGACCCCGGCCAAAAACTGCCAAAAAAAAAAAAGAAAGAAAAATCATGGTGAGATGTATCAGGCATGTTTCATCTCATAAAAATGAGAACACAAAATAAGAAACTCTACGAACTGTGATTAACAAGCAAAATAAAGATAATTTAGGAGGTAAGCACAGAGGCACAAGAGTGGGAGTGGTAATTGTTTTTCCATTTCAAAAAATTTAGATAGTTCAAGTATTTTGTTTTTTTGTATTTTGTTTTTGTTTCTTTTCACATAGATGGATTTTATCATGCTGAAGTCAGAGTTTTGTGTGCACCCATCACCAAATTAGTGGACCTTGTATTCAATAGGTGATTTTCGTATTTCTCACTCACCTCTCCTCACTCCTTAGTTTTCATGTTTTGCAGTTTTTGGCTGGGGCTGGGTTTGAACCCGCCACCTCTGGCACATGGTGCCGGAGCCCCACTCCTCTGAGCCACAGGTGCCGCCTTATGTCACTCATTGTTTTTAGAGAGAATCAACAGATCATTTCTAAATTGAAATAATTCTTTTCTCTTGCGCTATCAATCTGACATTTCACAAACAAAAACTGATAACATTGTACTTTCAGCCAACTATGGGTATCTATCAGTCTGTTAATAAAATATCTCATAAAGGTAAAACACGCTCAAAAACATTGCCCCTAAGAGAAATTAACATTGTGTGTGCTGGGATCTATGTAGGATGCACACCTCAAAGCTTTCCGCCTGGTTATAAAAAGTGCTGGACATCCACGCCAACATCTCTGGTTTTGGGATTTTCTTATGTGGGCTAATCTTACTGGGGTTAGATGGTATCTCAAAGTAGTTTTGATTTGCATTTTATCAGAGGGTTTTTCTACTTAGATTTTTTTCATACATCATACATATGCTTTGATTGTTAGATCTTTATTTTTAAAATTCTCTTCCTTTTAGGTATATTAATGAAAATGGAAGGAAAAAAAGAGATTTAAAGGAGAAATGTTCATCTCATCCTCCATGTTCATGTTCACCTAAGTACCTATAATGGACAGCCTTCTGTGCCTTCTCCAACACTTGTTCTAAATTAACAAAAGCCTGGCATGTTTTGTCAACTTCAATATCCTCCGCAATGGCAGCAAAACAACTCAGCCTTCATCTACTAATTTCCTGAGCATTGTTATTCTCTGAGGGTTTTGCTGCCCTATAAACCAAGGGGGAATATCTGCTTTCACAGGAGAGAAACTATCCAAGTTCCCCAAATGCGGCTCATTTCTGGTATTTAGCAATAAGAGAAGTTTTGAAGTCTTCTTTAAACTGTAGTTTAAAGTCATGGATTCGGGGATTTTTAAGAAGGGCAACAAGTCATAATATCCCCAGCCTGTGAGATCTTGAATAGCTTCTCCCCAAACAGAGCCCTATTTCCTTGGCAAGCACTCTAGCACCTGGGTTGCTCAGGCACTTGAGCCACAGCAACCCTCGTGGCGTGGGTCACTTCTGGGAAGGAGGTGGCAATGAGCTCAGGCCCAGCTGGAAGCCAGTCCCTTAGCAGCTGAGGGAAATCAGTGCTAGGGGCTGCCTTTTAAGGTTAAGGGACCTGGGAGATTGTGTGATGCCGAATCCTCATAATAATATTGTTTATGAGGGATTTAGAATTTTCATAGTGAGAAGAAGGAGAAGAACATGGATTCTGGAATAAAACCTAAACCAGGAGTACACAGCTCTTGCAGACTTGGAGTTTGGGTTTTTTTCCACCAGGCAGTATGTTACCCCCACTCTCCTATAGAACATGAGGCTCCTTCTTTTCAAACTCCACTCGGGGTCCAGATCAAGCCCATGGTACAGTGTCAGTTCTCTCCACCTGTCCAGCACCATTTTACAAGTCCACAGTTCCTCCCACACTCAGCCAGCAGGCCTACTCACCCTTCCTGGTGGTCCCGGTAACCAGGAAAAAAATGTGCCAAGCTGAAGGCCTGTCACCTTTCCCTCCCAGAACCAAATCATTCCCCCGTATTTATGACCTACATCATTGTGCACCTCTTCAGGCTCTAAACACGTCCTTTACCAGCTTAAATTCCCCATTCCACGTTTCTTGGCCTCATCTTACCCAATGCTGAACACTTCTCCTCTCTAAACACATCACCAGCACCACCAACACCACCACCACCGTGTTGGCCCCAGGTTGCCCATAAGAGTTTGTCCATCAACAAACAAGTACCCTGTTTATCAACTCAAGGTGAATACAGCATCAGCAGTTCCTTACAATGTTACTTATATGAAAAGGTTTATTCTGTGTCTCCTAGGTGGCAGGCACCATGACAGGTCCCAGGAAGAGGACATTGTTCTGGTCCTGAAAGGACGGTCTGTTGAGGAAAACAGATGACTCAGTGGACATCTTCCATGCTGTAAGACCCACCAGCCACAGAAGAGGTCTCCAGTGACTGCTGGTGCAGGGGATAGAGACAAGAAAAGGGTTGTGGGAGCAGCATTTTAAACAGAAAAAGCAACATACATAGAGGACCAAAGGCAAGAGAAAGCAGGGCAAGTGTCAAAACTCTAAGTGGCACATTAGAAAGAGATAAAATAAGAAATTCACATAAGTAGTTATTTTCAGCACACTTCAAGATCTTTAAACTTATAGAATCATGATCCAGTCAACCAGATACCTCCCAAAACAGAATTATTTGAAACAAATACACACTTCAACCTGTGACAATAGGGACCTAACTAAAACAAAAGGCAGGAAATTTGCTCCACATCTAACTCAGCTCCTTGGACCCACCTGCCTATTTCCTGTTGATTAAGTCATAGAGTGGGGTCAACTCAGACTGTGATTTTAGGGTGAAACCAAGGTAGGACCAAAACAGAGGGATGAGAAGAATAGATTCCAAATAGTATATTTCCTTCCATAGTCACAATTAAATTTAAGTCTTATTTTAAATAGACCTAACGGTCTAAGAACATTGGATTAGACAACTGTGATTTTGTTATATTTGTGGGTTAGGAAAAAGCTTTCCCAAGCACCTCAAAGTCTGGAGATGAGAGAACATGCTGATTCATCGGCAGGGCAAAACTTCCCCTACACACTGGTTAAGAGAGTGATGTCTGAAAGAAACATCAGTCATCGTATGTGGCAAGAGGCCTGGCAGCAGTCAACCTCAGTGTGGAAATAAAAAGAGAGACTTTACAGTGGATCTCACTCAGCACAGAAGTCTATGACTGCCGTGTCCTCAGGGCCCATGGTTACTGGGCCTTCCCTGGATCACCTTAGTGAAAATAGGGGCGAGAGACAGACAGAGAGGACAAAAAAGAAAAATGTTAACAGGAAGGAAGAAATAAAAGAAGAATTTAACTAATCCTCTTGTATCAAACAAGAACAATAAATTGTGGCTCCTATAGTTGTGACAGGACCAATTCTCAATTGCCAAGCATAAACCCCTTTTTTCCTCACACTAATACACAATTAAGTAATTCGCTTTCGGAAATTCCGATGCACTGGAAAACTTGAGAGTACAAGTAAGCATCAAGCATACCTAGAGCATGTGCTGCCCTCCTGAGGACTGTAGTGGTATTGCTGGTGGTCTTGTAACAATTTTGTTTATTCATTTGCACCTGTGATTTAGTCCATATTAATTCGTTAGGGGATGATTATTTTCACAGAAATATATTTAATTTTTTCCCATAAGGAAAAAATGTTCCAGATTACTAATTAAAACAAAATCTGTCCATTGTTTTTCAAATCATGGGTCTGAAAATCCATTTCCTGAGTTAGGATTAGTTTTTCTGATGTAAAACTGAACAGAGAAGAACATGTAGACAATATTAGAAGAGATCACACAGACCCTTAGCAAGACCTGTGCATCAAGAAATGGTCATCGTGAAGTCCAGGTGGAGACGCAAGACTCCACGGATGGGTAAGATGAATGAATGTGGATCTTAGCTAGGAGGTGCCATGTTATGTTTTCTCCACTAATACATCATTTGATTTGCTGGCATGTAATAGTTAATTTGACCATCAACATAATAGGACATTGTGACAGAAGAATTCAAAGGTGGCCACAAGATTATTGTCCCCTAGTGTACACACTTAAAAATGCCTCCCCTTAAGCACAGGCTGAACCAAAATGTACGTGTGATGGACCATATCACTCCCGTGATTAGGCTATTAATCCGTTGACTTTTTAATTAATCAAAAGGGCTCATAACTAGATAAGAAAGATCTTCAAAGACTCTGGATCTCTCCAGAAAGATAGTTATAAAGCATAGGAGGGCATTAGGAGAGGGCCACAGGGCAAATTACTGTGGGTTACTTTTAGGAGCTAAACTGGACCCCAGGCTGACCAGAGAACAAGGAAATAAGTCACATAATTGAAGGAACTAAATTCTGCAACAACATTTGGAAGAACATCCAAGCTTCAAAAAGGAAGGCAGCCCATTGGCTACCTTGATTTCTTCTGTCTTGTGACCCTTAATAAAAAACTCTAGACTTTTGACCTACAGAAACCACAAGCCATCCAGGTGCAGTGGCTTATGCCTGTAATCCTAGAACTCTGGGAGGCCAAGGCAGGTGGATTGCTTGAGCTCAGGAGTTTGAGACCTGCCTGAGCAAGAACAAGGCCCTGTCTCTACTAAAAAATAGAAAAAAAAATGAGCCAGGTATTGTGGCAGGCACGTGTAGTCCCAGCTACTTGGGAGGCTGAGGCAGGAGGATCACTTGAGCCCAGCCCAAGAGTTTGAGGTTGCCATGAGCTATGAAGCCAAGGCACTCTAACTAGGGTGACGGAGTGAGACTCTGTAAGAAAGGAAAGAAAAGAAGAAGGAAGGAAGGAAAGAAGGAAGGAAGGAAGGAAGGAAAGAAGGAAGGAAGGAAGGAAGCCATGAGATCATAAATTTGTTCTAAGCCCCTAAATTTGTGGTAATTTGTAATGCAGCAATGGAAAATGAATATAATTAATGATCCACAATTTAATTTTATATTTTACAAGTAATTGTGATGCAAAAATGAGGTGTAACTTCATCCTTTGCCAAAATGTGAGACTTCCCACTAGCTTGGATTGTGAACTTTGAGTATTACTTCAGGGTGCTTAACATTTCCTCATTTTTTGACACTGTTGTTTTTTTCATTATAAGAATTCAGTTGCTCTTCAAAGTGATAACTTTGTCATAAGTAGATAAAGGAACAATAACATACAAATTACAAAGGCATGGTCAAGTTCAAAAACAGGATCTAAAAGTGTGAATAGCATACTACAGGAAAAATGTCAACTCTACTCATCAAACTTTGATTTTATTGAGACTTATTCTTTAAAAAAGGGAAGGATTTACAATATTAGGTAATGTATTTTTTTAATTGTGCAATAAAAATGACAGACCCAGGTGTATGTTTTCAAACAATTCTTCAAACTGAAACCTTACACTTCAAAATAATAAGATAACTGGAAACACAAAATATTTATTAATAAGTCCCTTGAATATTATTTAAAAATAAAATTAATGAAACTATTGGTACTATTCACTATCCATTCCACAAATATTAGAAAAATTCATATTAAAATGGGGCTGATATATCTGATAGATTATCTCATGAGTCTACGTGTAAGAGAAGTGTTTTATAGAGCTGTGCAGAATGTAAAAAAATAGAAACAAATATGAATAATTTTTTCAACTTAATAACACTTTAATGGGAAAAAAGTGTTATTAACTCCAGGAAAATATATAACATCAATATATATTGATCATAAGCTCATCTAGTTCTATGGGGAATGATGGGAGGATTTGAAGAACTATGGCAGACATGAGTATTGCTCACCAGTATTTTTAAGTCTTGTCCCCATCCTGGACAGAGTATTATGATTCCTGCTTCCTCTGCAGTCCTGTGACTGGCTGTGGGAATAGACAGTGATAGGAGATGGCACGTATCCACTTTAGCATGAAGCACAACCAAGTTGTGCTCAAGGTGACATGTGTGTCTTCTCTCCCTGTGGTTATAAGCCTCGATACTACAGAGCAGCCTAATAAAATGAAGAGTGACCACATGAGCAAACTCTCTTCTGCCCCCTTTCACACACAGACTAGTGAGCAATAGTTGTTTTTGACCCCAAGATTTGGGGATTTTGCAGATCATTTACACCAAGGAGTTAGCAAACTTTCTCTATAGTCAGAGAAGTGACCATTTCAGGCTTTGCAGGACAAATTCTCTGTCTCTAAAAATGTGTAAAAATCACTCTTAGCTCGTAAGCTGTATTTTAAAAAGCAGTCTGGGCGGCGCCTGTGGCTCAGTGGGCAGGGCACTGGCCCCATATACAGAGGGTGGTGGGTTCGAACCCTGCCCTGGCCAAACTGCAACAAAAAAATAGCCAGGCGTTGTGGCAGGCGCCTGTGGTCCCAGCTACTCCAGAGACTGAGGCAAAGAGAATTGCCTAAGCCCAGGAGTTGGAGGTTGTGGTGAGCTGTGACGCTATGGCACTCTACCAAGGGTGACAAAGTAAGACTCTGTCTATAAAAAAAATAAAAATAAATAAATAAATAAGCAGTCTGTGGG
>CAUYON010051213.1:0-22793 GCA_963573935.1 Arctocebus calabarensis | reverse complement strand
CTCTCTCTGCTCTCCCCTTCCCTCACCCCCACTGTGTGAATAATTGTCATTAATTGTCCTCATATCAAACTTGAGTACATGGGATTCATGCTTCTCCATTCTTGAGATGCTTTACTAAGAATAATGTGTTCCACTTCCATTAGGTTAATACAAAGGCTGTTAAGTCTCCATTTTTTTTAATGGCTGAATAGTATTCCATAGTGTACATATACCATAGCTTGTTAATCCATTCCTGGATTGGTAGACATTTAGGTTGTTTCCACATTTTGGCGATTGTAAATTGAGCTGCAATAAACAGTCTAGTGCAAGCGTCCTTATGATAAAAGGACTTTTTTCCTTCTGGGTAGATGCCTAGTAATGGGATTGCAGGATCAAATGGGAGGTCTAGCTTGAGTTCTTTGAGAATTCTCCATACTTCCTTCCAAAAAGGTTGTATCAGTTTGCAGTCCCCCCAGCAGTGTAAAAGCGTTCCCTTCTCTCCACATCCACACCAGCATCTGCAGTTTTGAGATTTTGTGATGTGGGCCCTTCTCACTGGAGTTAGATGGTATCTCAGGGCGGTTTTGTTATTGCGTTTTGTTTCTTCACTGTGTAGAAAGAAAACTGAAACCATGTAAGGAAATAACACCATGTTTTCTCTTTAATGATGCATGATAGATAATATAGTTGGTTAGACATTTTTTGTTTATTTAGTCTTGTGTCTTACTATCTGACAAAAGATTAATTGTAACAAAAGGGATGGTATGAATTATGTACCAGTCCAGACTGGCAAAGATTTGTATCTGAAGTGGAGAATAAATAAAAGGCAGTAAAACATATCGAGAGAGAAAGAGAGAAACTAAAAGAAAGAGAGAAAGGAAGGAAAATGAAATACCTCAGGCAACTAAAAATTTACCTTATCTCTTTGGAAATAATAGGTCAAACTATAGCTAACAGGCTCATTCCCTTCTGCACCAGTGTGTGCTTTTAAAATGAAATTTTATTGAAATACTGTCACATTCATTTATTTTCACATTTTCTATGGCTGCTTTTATACTAAAATGGGAGACCTGAGCAGTTACTGAAGAGAGCTTGTAGCCAGCAAAGGCTCAAATATTTACTTTTGAGATGTTTACAGAAAAAGTTGCTCACCTCTAATTCAGGTTAAAGAGGACAAGACTTACTTTGTATTTATAATTATTGAAAAATATTTCTCTTTTATGGCACATACAAAAATAACGACATATTTTCTTATTTTATACGTGGACAAATAATATTCTTTGAGGCCAATTGACATAGCCCAGTGTTTATTTTTATTTAAAATATAGTTGAAATAGCTAAAAGACCATAGAAAAGTCTTTAGGATGAAACTAAAGTTATTTAAACCCATAGTCTCTGAAAAGAATAAACAGTCACCCAGAGTTGAAAAAAAAAAAAGACAACTTTGATATGTTCTTTTATAATTAATTGCTATATCATTTGGAATACAAATTATATGTCTTTAACTTATATAACTAGTTCCTATATTTCTCAGAAACAGGTGGAGCAAACATTATTCAAACTAAACACCTAGAATTAAATATCACTTAAAAATAATTCAAAATGAATATAATTTTACATTCTCTTTTCCTTAGCTCATCTAAACCATTTCAGAAAATTAGCAACACAACTGTTTTCTATTTCTCCATGTTTAAACAATAAACACACTGACGCACAGAATGGCTTTCTGTGGCATTCTGTGACAATATAAAATTTGTGAAAATAAATACAGTCTAAATCAACATAAAATAAACATTTTAGGAGAGAAAGGATTGATTTAAAATCCATTGCAACGTAAAGATTCAAAATGTATACCAGAGTATAAATTGATTACTAATACATACCTTAACAATCAATTTTAACTTCACATGAAGTTCCTATTATCTTGGGACTGATATTATTGTTTTCTATAATATTGTCAGATAAAATATATGTTGAATTTACTTACAGGTAAACAACAAATAACTTTTTAGCACAAGTATGGCCCCCAAACATTCACAAGACGTACTTAAATTAAAAAAAAAAAAGTGCTGTTTATCTGGAATTCAGATTTCACTGTTCTTCCTGTTATTGCTTCCCTAAAGATTTATATTTCTAGATCAATGCTACTGATGGATCCCAGCAGCAACCACTTGTACTACTATTTACCCACAATTTAGTTTTAGTATTATAAGTAACATGAGAAAAATGTTCAATTTAAAGATTTACTAAATTAATACGTGATAAGTATACTGGTTTCTCAAGAGAAGTACATTTTTTTCAAACCAAAGTTTGTGCTAAGGACACATAACACAGTAAAAAGTACATGCATTGCTCTCATCTCAATGTTTAAAGGTTTATGAGTGTCTTTGCTTAACCACAGCAGATTTAGAATGAAAAATTGAAAATGAGTGAAGAAAACAAACAAATCAATAAATAAGAAGACCTTAGATATTAATAAGTTGTCAGAATATAAAATTGGAAAATGAAATAGAGATTGTCTGGAAGTGTCTATTCAAAAGCAACTGAAGTGATGTTTTATTTAGATTAAAAGAATTATAAATCTATATAGATGGAGAGCTCAAAGAATTTCTAAAAAGCCTGGAGAACTGAGTTCAGAAAATGAGGCGCAGATGAAGAGTGGTACATGCAGCCGGAAACACAGGCAGGGTGAAGATCTGAGGTGGAAGCTGGCCATAGGGCTGCTTGAGCAGACTACAGAATAACAGTACCAGCCCTGCTAACACTACCTCCCCTGGAAGACTGATGTTGCTTCTGATACATCTCTCTGAGATCACTAAACGGTTTGATTCAAAGTTTAAGAATCTACTTCAATGACATTTTTCCAATTCAGGCTGCAAGGGAAAGTGAGGACATAAACATTTGGGGTTTTCAGCTGTGATATGTATTAGGAGGCAGACTCTACCTCCCACCAAGATAAAGGAACTTCAAAAATAACTAAATCATTCCTGATGTTGCCAAGATAAAATCAGAAAGTGTCAAGGAGGAGAAAGAGGGGAGGGTAGGAGAGAACAAGGGGGAGAGATGGGAAAAAAGGAAGAGGTAGTTGAAGGAAAAATATATGCCAAGGTATAGAAGAACATTGGCTGAATTAAGCTGAGCCCACACTGATAAATAGGATCAACTATTGTAGTTGATCCAAAAAAGTACTGTAGGCAAATGCTTTGCAAAAATATTGAAAAGAAAACACAAATGACCCTAGTTCAAAATAAATTTTTTATTTAAATTATTGGAAAGCACAGGGTTATTGTAACTCAAATCCAAAGAATTAGATCCCATTTGCAGGGTGCTATAGCTGGTGAGATAGCCAGAACCCTCAGACTCTCCAGTGACTTGAAACTTTCCATTTTATATTATTTAAATCATTAAATATGAGGTCTCCCAATTAAGTTCATGAACTTGCCACTGTGTACTTACACTGGAGCACTATACAGACAATGTGGTAAGGGTTCATGACTTTGGTGTATCAGGGTCTCAGAGCTACGTTTATTTTCATGTATGGCATTTTGCTGAGTGGCGTTATTTTTGTATGTGTTTTTGTGTGCTGCCTTGAGATGTTTGAGGTTGAATTCAAGCAACAAACAAACCTTAAATTTCTTGTTACACTTGGCAAAAGTGGAAATGAAATCACGGACTTCTCGGTCCAACTTTATGAGGATAATGTCATGAAGAAAACAGTAGGGCACTAATAGATTAAATGTATTTCTGAGGGATGAGAAAGCATCACTGATTAAGAGAAGTCAGGGAAGCCATTAATGAGCAGAACTTTCCTCAAAGCAAAAATTTGTCAAATTGTGTGTCAGTGTCATCAGCTGACTGTGGAAAGCATAGTAGATCTAGTAAACATCAACAAAGAAACAAAAAACCTTCACTGAAAATTTTGGATGACTCATGGCTTCTGCAGAACAACCAAGAACCATTACACAAGAGAGTGTTTAGCAAGTAAACAAGTAACTGTATTTAAATACCCTCCCTACTCACCTGACACAGTCCCAAATAACTATTTTTCTTTACCCAAAGATAAAGGATATATTGAAAAAAAGACATTTTGATGAGATTTGGGTCGTCAGAGTTAATGTAGTGATAGCTTTGATGGCCATTCCAGAAAAGAGTTCCAAAGTTGCTTTAGAGAATGGACTGGGTTTCTCAAGTAGGTGTATGAAGGTAACAATAGTGATAGTCAGCAATGAGCTGTTTTTCTAGGGTAAGTTCAAGAACTTAATTGTTAGACTTTGTATATAGTTGCCCTTTTTTAAATACTTTGTTTGTATTTTAATTATTTTTTAGAATTATGGTTTTAAATAATTTAGTTTTACAATATCACTCTACTGATTATTTCCCTTCAGGCCCAAGAATGGAAAGTGATAGATTAATTAGGAGATTTTAAAATTATTTAGAGGAAGGTATATGACGGCTTGGATCAGAGTAAATTGTTGAAATAAGGATGTGCACCCATGGACAGAAATTGTGGTGGCTTTAAGGAGGACTAAAGGAATGAATGAAATATAGATACCTTGAAGTTTACATCTTCAGTAAATATAGAGATCATGTGTATGCCAAATTGAAGTTGGGTATTCTGGCATTATAGTATGTAGGGAGGGGATAGGAAAACATGTGGTCTGTTTTGGGTACACTAAGTATTGCATGCTTATATAGACATCCAAGTGAATATTAGAATTAATAGTTGAATATATAAATGTATAGAATAATGATTAAATCAGGATTAAAGCAATGAGTTCAATATTAGGCGATGATTTTATTTATAGTCATTACTTTGGGAAAGAGTATGGGTAGAGAAGCAATATACTCTCTCCAAAATTGAAAGGTTACATAAAAGTACATCCAGCATATAAGTCTTAACAAAAAGTAATAAGTTGATGACCAACAAAGCTAAATAAAGTATTTTAAGACAGAAGTAATGAATAGGAAAGGTTGTAGGAAAGGTTTCTGAAAGACTAAAACAGAGAAAGACATTGGCTATGCAGTAGATTTTCTTTATTTTTAAGTTTTTTATCTTTATTCATGTCAATAAATTTAGGGGGTACACATTGAATTACATTACATGTATATATTACATAGTAGATTAGGACAATGCATGCATTCATTAATTTTCAGAAATGTTAAGGCAAGATTTACTAATAAAAAAATGTTTCATTCAGATTACTTGAATTGGAAAAATGTAGGTCAGTGAACTTCCTTATCTAGTTAGAAATCTATGTCTTTAAATAGTTGAAGAAACTTGATATTTCTCATTATACCAACGGATGTTTAGAGAATATATTAGAGAGTTAATGTTATTTTTGTGTTCAGGGAGTTCTATTATGTGGCTGAGGCTAACACAGAACAAATTTATAGGCACTGATATTTTTTATATTATTTTTTATTAAATCATAGCTGTGTACATTAATGCAATCATGTGGTCCAATGTGCTGGTTTCATATATAATCTGAAATATTTTCATTAAACTAGTTTACATAGCTTTCATGGCATTTTCTTGGCATTATCTTAGTTTTTGTACCAAGATATTTATATTTTACATTTAGTAAGTTTCATCTGTACCCTTGTAAGATGCACTGTAGGTGAGTTCCCACCAAATACTCTCCCTTCACCCATCCTTCCCCCTCTCTGCCCCACCCCTGCCCCTTTACCCATATTCCTATGCTATAATTGGGTTGTAGCCTTCATATGAAAGCTATAGATTAGTTTCATAGTAGGGCTGAGTACATTTGGATACTTTTTCTTCCATTCTTGAGATACTTTGCTAAGAAGAATATGTTCCAGCTCTATCCATGTAAACATGAAAGAGGAAAATTCTCCATCTTTCTTTAAGGCTGCATAATTTGCACCTATTTTTATATGTTGAAAATGAATTAGGAGAGTAATGTAGTTTATGTTGATTCACATCCATTAATGGCTGAGACTAATGTTCATTTCTTTATACAACACAAGACCTTTTGCTCCTATATATAAATATGTGTGTGTGTTATAATCCTATTCATGCACAATTTTAAAATTAAAATAAAATGTCATGATTAAGAACTTGCACTCTGACATCAGTCTGTGTATATGTGATGTCTAGATTAGCCATTTATTAGCTAAGTGACTTTGGAAAGTAAATTTTGGTTTTCTAACCTGATAAAAGTGGCCTAGAAAAATTCTCTTCATGGTGACACGTTAAGTTGAAATGAGACAATAGTGTCAACTTTGTGCCATGCTAAACTTTCCAAATTCAAAATAAAATTAAACAGTTCAAAGAAATAATAAAAATAATTTAACTAATGATATGGGTTAAGCACATGTCTAATGGTTGGTTAATTTTTTCTCATTAAAAAAAGTTTAGTAAAGTAAAGTAATAGAATTTTAGGAGATCATTTCCAAATTCAAAATAGGGTCTCCATGTTTTGGTTATTTTAGAACTGAAATTACAAATATTATTGTAATCACAAGTTATTTGGAAATGCGTATTTTTAAAGGATAAATTTCCAGATTGTTATGCCAAAATGTCTTTGTAAACTGTTCTTAAATTAATTCAAAATAATTCTTTGGCTTAAAATGTTTTCTCACTTATAAGCCCAGAAAAATTGTTTTATGCCATAATTAAGTAATAAAAGATGAACTGTGCTATTTAAGTTCAAAGGTTATGTTTTATGTGGGAATTGATTTGCATTGGTTGAAAATTCTGAACATGAATTATAGCAATTAATGAGAATATTTTTCTTCTCTGCATAATGAGTGATTTCATAATGGGTGCGCTTTTATAGCCAATTATTTAGAAAATTCCTATAATTATTATCTATGTATTTTCAAAAATCAGGATATTTGAGATTCTTAGAAGTTTAACTGATGTTTAGAATAAAACTAATTGGTGACAGATGTGATTGAGACTGCTGGTTTTCTCTGATAATGTAACATTTGTCTTTGTGGGAATAAGTCAATTAATACTTTGATATACAATTATAGGAATGACTGGGAAAAAATGACAATCATTGTTCTTGAAATATCTGGAACGATTGTTTCAGAGTCATCTGAAGAGTACAACCCTCAGATCAGGACTTCCCTGTTTCTGACCGTCACATTTATACTCCAGAAAGGAATGCAATCAAAAACATAGTTATGTTGAATGTCTTCTCTTGTCTGCAAAGAAGTCTTAATCAAAGCTGGAGTACCCACTTGAAGAAATGCATACTAAAGTTTCATGTATGTATGTACACTATGCATTTTCTCGTAAGATCCACAGAAAAAGTATGAATAGTTTCATCTGTTTTTTTATGACTTGATTTCACAGTGTTACCACCACGCGTGACCATTGCCTAATAATGAATATTTTTGTAGGATTGAGCATAGGTTTAAAGTGCTCGGTACTAGGGAGAGAGTGATCTGGGGGAAAATCTAAGCATCACTGCTGGCCCTGAAATGAAAACCAATTTTCAGGGAGCATACTGTCTCAGCCCTAAGTCATATTTAGCAGTGATAAGAAAAAGGCAAGACAGAAGTGTAGTAAACAGAATTGAAAAGCAGATGTGGGAATACTTAAGGGAGAAGTCATCTTGATGTGCTTGCATTACTAGTAATATGATTTTATAAGCTTGAAACCAATATGCAATTATTAGTTGTAAGTAGATTAGAAATTAAATTAGAAATAGGATCGCAGAGTACGGACAAAGGGAAGACAATAATAGAAAATAATGACTCAGAAGAGTCAAGGAGCTCAAAAAAGGCCTTGAGGGCAAAGCATGAGTCCTTGTCACTTTAATATTCTGAAACCTAGGGTGTTGACTATCCCCCTCCCACACAGTTGCTGTGGGGCCACAGGCTGCAGGCTTTGAGGCTGTTCTCTGCCAGGTCAGTCTTTGTGTTCCAGGAGAGTGCTTTTTGGTGAATTAAGAATGTGGAATTTTTAAACCTTGTTCAAAACAGGAAGAATTGCTCTACACCAGATAAGGAGATGAAATATCTCTTTTCTTCTATCCCCTTAGTTTGGCCCAAGGAATCTAATTGTCTGGACACAAGGCTGTCAGAGTATTAAAACATCACATCTGTGACATGTGACTGTGGGTCAGCTAGAGTTTTTTTTCCCTTGACATCAAGCTCCTAACTGTTTACCTTGTCAAGACTCTGATTATGTTAAGATCATAAATATCTTAAAACAATAAAAAGCAGTAAGTAAATCCATACAATTAACATAAATTGTTGTAGTATAAGTCTAGTTAATAGAAATGCAAATGTATCGAGAACTATGACAGGATTGTTTGCCTTGCCTTCATGAGATTTATGATTGTAACCCTGATGTATGAAATAAATACAGAGATAGCTTGACCCTCGGGGTAGCATACTAGAAGCCTCACGTAGAAGGGTGTTCCGCCTCCTGAATCCCCACTGTTCTTAAAACTATCTGTCTTTGTCTATCATTTCTATTATTTTCATAAGAAATTTCCTAATAATTTTCAATCAGTCTCACTTGCCCCACTAGGCCACAAGATAGGAGACTCATAACATGATCCAGGGATAGTTTCTTGGCAAGAATGTGCTGGGAGTTCAAACTTGCGGTTAAAAATAAACTCCTTGTTTTTTAACCTTTAATCTTTCTTTGAAGTTTTCTCCTGTGCTGTATTTTTTCATGCCTGAGAGTTCAATAAAAGCCAGTGAGGATTTTTTTTTTTTTCCTCTGGACTGGGCCAGGTTTGAACCTACCACCTCCGATAAATGGGGTTGGCGCCTCTACTCCTCGAGCCACAGGTACCACCCCCAAAAGCCAGTGAGGAACATTGGATGGGACCACACCCTTACCACTCTATGCAAAGGGCTTGCTATGTTGGTCTCCCTGGGTTCCTCAGTTCAATGCAAATGGACTGAGTAGGTGTTATTATTTTGCACCAAGTCACATGACAAATTTTATTCACTGTTGCTCCACAATGCAATAAACAGAATTGAAGAGTACATGTTGGAATACTTAATAAATATAAATCATATTGTCACTATGGTTCTACTCTGTTCAGAACATAGGAAAAACATAAGTAGGATACAAAAAGGAAGGAGCTAATATTTCCTTCTAATCTACTATGCCATCTACTAGGTTTACCTAGTGGGAATTATTAAATCATTTTTTTATTTCAAATTATTAAGGAATATAAATATTTTTTGCTACATGAATAGCTTTATAATGCCTTAGTCAGAACTATAAATTTACCTATCACCTGATGATTAATCATTGTACCTGTTAGCTAGATTTTTAACCCTCCATTGCTGCCCTTACCCCATTCTTGATTTCCAATGATTTATACTTCTTTCTGTGTCCATGTGGACCCATAAATTACTTATAGATTATTAGGTCTGAAGATCATTATCCTAAGTGAGGAATAACAAAAATGGTTTTTTAAAAACCTAGAGTGAAATGAAATTTGTACCCTAGTATTTTCTCATTTTTTTACATGATGTATATCATAATCTACCCCAAATTATTAATATTTCCCAGCACATTGTATCTATTTGTGCTTTCAATGAAATCAGGTTAGAAAAAAAAGAAATATTTGTATTAGCCTAATGAAGGCTAAGAAAATTCCAAGACTAATAGTCAGAAATAACATGGCTAACATCAAATATGCCTATTCTTTTGCAGGTAGGTTAATCTTTCCAAATATCAGTCTCCACATATCTGAAATATTTTCAAGACATAAGCATGATAATTTTGGTGACAGATATTATAGGAAAATCTAGTAAATCAGAGCTGTTCCATAATAACTATTTGATAAATAGTGATTCTTCAGTTCCTTCTTTCATGTCCGCCATTAGGCATATTCTTTCATATGCAGAATATAAAGGAAAGAATGTTAGAATGGATTGGGGAAACTAAAGCCAATAGTTTTCCTTTCTTGGGGAAATATTTTAAGCAGTTAATAATTATAGAAAGTGTTGAGATTATGAATCTATAAGTTATGAGTAAAATCTGAAGCATTAAATTCTTTTTAATGTAATTTATAAAAAACAGAATTGGTAGTTGGGCAACTAGTTTGAATGCTTGGAAAATATTTTGCTTAAATAGATGTTTTAACATTTTATATATTTTATTTTATTTTCAGCCCACATCACAAAATCCCAACTCAAGAGATGTTGGCATGGACGTGGAGAAAAGGGAACACTTCTACACTGCTGGTGGGGATGCACACTAATGCGTTCCTTTTGGAAAGATGTTTGGAGAACACTTAGGGATCTAAAAATAGACCTGCCATTCGATCTTACAATTCCTCTACCAGGTATATATCCAGAAGACTAAAAATCACATTGTAACAAAGACATCTATACCAGAATGTTTATTGCAGCCCAATTCATAATTGCTAAGTCATGGAAGAAGCCCAAGTGCCCATCAACCCAAAAATGGATTAATAAATTGTGGTATATGTACACCATGGAAAATTATGCAGCCTTAAAAAAAGATTGAGATTTTACCTCTATCATGTTTACATGGAGGGAGCTGGAACATATTCTTCTTAGCAAAGTATCTCAAGAATGTAGCCAATGTACTCAGCCCTACTATGAAACCAAGTTATAGCTTTCATATGACTATGAAAAGTCATAGCCCAAGAATATGGGGAAAGGGAAGAGGGAGGGCAGAGGAGGGGAGAGGATGGGTTGAGGGTGAGTAATTGGTGGGACCACACCTACAGTACATCTTACAAGGGTATATATGAAATTTATTAAATGTAGAATATAAGTGTCTTAACATAATACCTAAGAAAATACCATGAAGGATATGTTAACCAGTTAGATGAAAATATTTCAAATTGTATATAAAACCAGCACATTATACCCCACAATTGCATTAATGTACACAGCTATGATTTAATAAAAAAAAATTGTGGCCATCTCTCCTGATATAGTATATTTTATTTGTTCATAAATTACAGGTATACCCTTCTCTCATTAGCTAATATCTCAAGACTTGGTAGACACTTAGGTGAGGTTTAGCACAAATGCCTCTGGAGGAAAAGGCACTGTCCCCGTGATAATTTCTAAATTTGTTTTTCTCAACTTCTTGTCTAATACAATTACACTGTCATCGTTTCTAGCCTCATAATATGTCTGACAATGAGCTTATGTGGAATTAGGATCAGTGCCAAACATGGTTTGTTTGGATTTGAGTTATGAGTATTACCGTCACACTCCTTCTTTGCAGGGCTCCCCTTGAGCCTCTGCTTCATTTTGTGAGGGTTAGTTTAGTTAAAATTAAATAATGCAATTTGTATATTCTCTCAAGTGGCACAAATAAGCTACATAGGCCAGGCTCGGTGGCTCACGCCTGTAATCCCAGCACTCTGGAAGGCTGAAGTGGGTGTATTGTCTGAGCTCAGGAGTTCAAGACCAGCCTGAGTAAGAGCAAGATCTTGTCTCTACTAAAATTAGAAAAAATAATTGGTGCTTGGCACTCATAGCTCAGTGGTTAGGACGCCAGCCATATACACCCAGGCTGGAGGGTTTGAACCTGGCCCAGGCTAGCTAACCCAACAATGACAACTGCAGCAGAAAAATAGCCAGGCCTTGTGGTGGGTGCCTGTAGTCCCAGCTACTTGGGAGGCTGAGGCAAGAGAATTGCTTACGCCCAAGAGTTTGAGGTTGCTGTGAGCTGTGACACCATGGCACTCGACCCAGGGCCACAGCTTGAGACTCTGAATCAAAAAAAAAAAAAAAGAAAAGAAAGAAAAGAAAAGAAAAATAAAAAAATAATCGGGCATTGTAGTAGGTGCCTGTCATTCCAGCTACTTGGGAACCTCTTAAACCATGCAAGCATGCATGGGTCCTCCATATATTAAATTCAAGTAAAGCCGAATTCCTTTCTTATTGGTAAATAAGCAGGAGCAAACATCCCAATATTTTCTTCCCACTTCCCCAGTAAATCATCTGCATTTCCCAGGCTGACCACTCATTACTCTGGGATATCAGAGGCATTATCATCATAGATTCAGGGGTTCTTGGGGTCCATGGCTTTCACTAAACTTATAGAGTTTTAATCCCCCTGACTTAGTTTAGCTACAAAGAGACCTCAACCTTGCATTATGACAACAAAGCCTTCTTCGGAAAGATTCAAAAGGAAAGGAGGTGATATACAAGGTTTTCTGTCACCCTTACCTTAAACCAATCCCAGGACAGCTTCTCACTTGACTTCTGGTCATTTAAATAAAAATAGTGGCTCTAGACTAAACGACTTCCCCAAGAAAGCCCATCCATCAAGCGAAGGAGGAAATTAACAAAGAGTCTGACATGATGAAGAAAGAGGAGAATTGGATTTTTAAAAATGCTACAAGTTCATTGTTTCCTGCAGATCTTGTGATGCTATTGTGCCTCCCCCTACTTTGCAGCATAACGCATGTCACCTTGAGCTGAGTGGACTGCAACAGTTTCCTTCACTAGACTGTGAAGAAAGACTAGGTCTTCCTTGAGCAAGACCAATACAGCCTGGAAGCCTCAGTACCTAGCACAGCACCTAGCAAATAGTAGGTGCTCAAAAGATATTGTTGAATGAATACACTCTTGAGGATAAATATAACCTGTGAGAATCAGAGAGACCTTAAATGAAGCACTTAGCACAGGGTCGCTGCTCAGTAAATAAATGTTTTCATGCATAAGATAATTGCTTGGTGAACAATATTGTTATTATATTATACAACAGTACTTTGTAAACTGCAAAACAGTATGCTAGTTTATGCTTTTGAACACCCTAATGCCCATCGTAGGAACTAATCTCCTGAGAAATATTGAGAGTCCTCGCCCACACACGCCCCTTGCCACTCTGTGGGGTGGGAAAGGCTTGGGGCAGGAGCTCAGCCCTGTGCTGAGGAAGCTGTGTGCTGAGAATGAATGCACGTCACCCGTAATGGGTAAGAGGGATTGTGGCAGTCCCTCCACCTTTGCAGCCCTGATTCTGAGATCAACGTTACGTCATCCTTCCTTTGGAATTTGGCCGTGAGATTCCAGATGTCTCTAGGACTCCTCTCCAGGGTCTCCACTAAGTGCCTGGCTCCTTTCTCAGAAGCCCTGCTTCTCATGCATCCATGATGAAAATCCCTTTCCTTGAACCCATCCATCCATCCATCCCTCCACCCATCCCTCCCTCCCTCCATCCATCCATCCATCCATCCCTCCATCCATCCATCCCTCCATCCATCCACCCATCCACCCATCCATCCCTCCATCCATCCCTCCATCCATCCACCCATCCATCCCTCCATCCATCCATCCCTCCATCCATCCATCCATCCCTCCCTCCATCCCTACATCCCTCCATCCATCCAACCAACCATCCCTTCCTCCCTCCCTCCCTCCCTCCCTCCATCCGTCCATCCATCCATCCATCCATCCATCCATCCATCCATCCATCCATCCATCCACCCAGCCACCCATCCATCCCTCCATCCATCCAATATGTATTTTCTGTTTTAGACCTGCCACATGCTGGCTTACATTCTGTACCAAAAAGATAAATAAAATATACAGAGTTGGACGGTGTTAAGTGCTAAAGAAGAAAGTAAAACAGACAAGAGGAGAAGGGAATCTGGGGCCCTTGGGCGCAGCCTGCATGTATAAGGGAGCGGCCAGCTGACATTTCACCAAGGAGGTGACATGTGCAAAGAACTTGGAAGAGAGGGATGGAGCCAGGTGGACACTGGAGGACGAGCTGCCAGACAGAGGGGACACTACGGTGAAGGACACCCAGAGAGGAGGGTGCCTGTGACAGGGAAGAGTGGGCTGGGAGTTTGGGAGTTACAGCAGATGCCATCAGAGCAGGAGCTGCTAGGGCCTGTAGCTACAGACGTGTTTGGCTTATAGTGGGAGTGGGATGAGGAGCCAGTGCAGATAGAGGGGGGACATGAACTCACCTGTGTCCCCACAGGGATCACACTGGACTCCGTGGGCACACGAGGAGCACAGGTCGGAGGGTGTTGCAGCAGCCCAGGTGGGAGCTGATGGACCACGTGGTGGTGGTAGATGTGGTGAGAAGTAGCCAGGTTCTGGATGATTCCTTAGGTAGAAAATGCAAGCCCATTAAATGTGGGGGTGAAAGAAGCAAGCACCCCAAGGGGGAGGCCTATCTTGAGACACGACCCCTTCAGCCTCCTGCCCAGAGTTAGGAACTGTCTATTCCTTTCAGCTTTTGCCCAAAGCCAAAGCCAGTTTTCTAAATTTAGCCTTTCTTTTTTAACCATTGCTCAAAGAATGCATTTCTTAAAAAGTAAGCGTATTTGAAGTTTCCATATAGTTTCACAGTACATAAAATATATGGTGTGTGCTGATTCTCTGAAATGAATACAAATCTCTAAAACTCCTTGCTTCCCACAGAAATTTTATCAGCAAAATTAGAATTGCAGTTTTATTCCTTGCCGGTTATCTGATTAAGGTTTCATTTACGCCTTGGGCTTATTTCTGAAAGCCTCATAAACATTTTACACACCTACTCATATATTACGAAAGCCATTCTGAATGCGGCCTACAGTAAAATTAATTACCCTGTCACTAGTCTGTCACATTTCAAGAGAAATCGTAAATATTTACTCAGACCCGATTTCATGTCACCAAAAGGAAGCAATATTAGCGGCAAATTTCTTCATATTACAGTATAGCCATAGTAGGAGATTCACATGTAAATATATCCATAAAGTTTTTAGAAGACCGTTTTCCACATGGAGAGAAAATAATAAATCAACACACATATCACTTCAAAAATCCACAGGCGTATAAATCCACATGTTTCCCGGTTCCTCCTGGGCTGTAGCGTAAGGCTGGCGGCAGCAGAAGCAGCAGCCTAAGAACGAGAGAGACTCTGAGCCTTCTGGGGACCGAGGGGAGGACGTCCTGGCAGGTCAAGCTGACAGGCTAGAACCAGGAAGGCCAAGCTTGAGTGCGGTCTGGACATGGCAATCTGAGCCAAAAATCACTTATGTGGCAACCTGGACACTATGGTGTCGTGAAAACACACTGTATGATGTGTCTCAAATTCCAGCTCTGCCACTTGAATTTTGTATGTTCAAGGCCATCTCTCTGTGCCTCAGTTTCCTCATCTGTTAAAAAGTACCTACTTCAGCTTGGTGCCCGTAGCACAGTTGTTACAGCACCGGCCACATGCACCGAGGCTGGTGGGTTTGAACCCACCCTGGGCCTGCTAAAAAACAACAATGACAACTACAAAAAAAAAAAAAAAAAATAGGCTCGGCGCCTGTGGCTCAGTGGGCTGAGGCGCCAGCCACGTACACCTGAACTGGCGGGTTCGAATCCAGCCCAGGCCCGCCAAACAACAATGATGGCTGCAACCAAAAAATGGCCGGGCATTGTGGCGGGCGCCTGTAGTCCCAGCTACTTGGGAGGTAGAGGCAAGAGACTCGCTTGAGCCCAGGAATTGAAGGTTGCTGTGAGCTGTGATGCCACAGCACTCTATCCAGGGTGACAGCTTGAGGCTCTGTCTCAAAAAAAAAAAAAAATAGCCAGGCATTGGGGCAAGTGCCTGTGGTCCTAGTTACTTGAGAGGCTGAGGCAAGAGAACCACTTAAGTCCAAGAGTTAGTGGTTGCTGTGAGCTGTGATGCCACAGCACTCTACCCAGGTGACATAGACTCTGTCTCACAAAAAAAAAAAGTACCGGTTCGGCACTTGGGCTCAATGGGCTAAGGTGCCAGCCACGTACACCTGAGCTGGCGGTTTCGAATCCAGCCTGGACCTGCTAAAAAACAATGACGGTTGCAACCAAAAAATGGCCAGGCATTGTGGTGGGCACTTGTAGTTCCAGCTACTTGGGAGGCAAAGGCAGGAGACTCGCTTGAGCCCAGGAATTGGAGGTTGCTGTGACCTGTGATGGCACAGCACTCTGTCCAGGGTGACAGCTTGAGGCTCTGTCTCAAAAAAAAAAAGAGTACCTACTTCATGGGTTATATGATGAGCACACAATGTAAGTGGCTTAAAATGGGGCTTAATGTACAATGGGTGCATGCACACACATATGTGTTGTATATATGCACACATATACATCTGTGCAAATATGGTATAGACAGCACATACACACACTCACTACACAGGTTGTATAGTGCATATAATGAAGTCAAAAGAACTGAGTTTTGGGTCCCCACCTCTGTCATGATCATCTAGCCTCTCTCTTTGTTTCCTGGGATTGTTAATGATAATCTTGCCTGGAGTTTATAAGAGTTAAATAAGATACTGTAAAAGAGCTGTAATCAAGTGTGATGGCTCATGTCTATATTTCCAGTGCTTTAGCAGGCCAAGCCTAGAGGATCACTCAAGGTCAGAAGTTCAAGACCAGCCTGGGGAATGTAGTGAGATCCTATGTCCATAAAAAATTTCAAAATTAGGGTGGTGCCTATGGCTCAAGGAGTAGGGTGCCAGCCCCATATACCAGGGGTGGTGGGTTCAAGCCCAGCCCCAGCCAAAAACTGCAATAAATAAATAAATAAATAAATAAATAAAATAAAAATTGTTTTCAAAACTAGCCAAGTGTCATGACAGCACCTGTAGTCCCAATTACTCAGGAGCCTGAGGCAGGAGGATCACTTGAGCCCATAAGTTCAAGGCTATAGCAATCTATGATTACACCACTGTATTCCAGCCTGGGCCATAGAGCAAAATCCTATCTCTAAAAAAAAAAAAAACTAGAGAGAGAGAGGTTTGAAAGTGTAAGAAAGAAAGAAAGACAGATGTAGGGCTGGGCACAGTGGGTCACACTTGTAATCCTAGCATTCTGGGAAGCCAAGGCAGGTGGATTGCTTGAGCTCAGTTCAAGACCGGCCTAAGTAAGAGCAAGACTCTGTCTCTACCAAAAATAGAAAAATTAACTGAGTGTTGTGGCGGGAGCCTGTAGTCCCAGCTACTTGGGAGGCTGAGGCAAGAGGATGGCCTGAGTCCAAAAGTTTAAGATTGCTGTGAGCTATGATGCCACAGCACTTTACCCCAGGCGATGGACTGAGACTCTGTCTTCAAAAAAAATAGATAAGGGCTGCTATCACAAGGACGTTTTTTGTTCTACTTTTTTTCTTACTCTTCACTTCTCCAGCCTGGTGGATCTGACTCTTTCTGGGTGCTTTGTGTTTCCTAGCCCTGGGTCCTTGCCCTGCCACCCAGCCTTCCACAGCCACTGCTGGTCAGCAGAGCCTCATACTTCAGCCAACCAGGCCTGACTCGGCCTGGGGCCTTGCGTCCCTGTGCAGAGCTGCCCCTTTGGGACTGTCTTGCAGGGAAGCCCATGAGCCCTTACAGGGCTGGAGCTGAAGTGTGCAGGTTGAGCTTGCTCACACTGATAATATGGGTCTTTGTGCTGTGTGATAATTTGGGCCAGATGACTAAAGAACACGTTAAAAGAGGTGATGAGAAGCTGCTGCGCCAGGTGAGCTGGCGAGGTTACAAGGGGGAGTCAGCTCAGGGAGCCAGCCTGCTCCTCTCACTCTAGTTTCCCTGTCATTAGCAGGAGGGGAACCATTCCTTTCCCTCCAAGAACAAGAAAACCCAGTCATTAAATGAAAAAGAAAAAGATGTTAAGGCTGAGGCACACCTAAAATCCAGATCAGTGGAGGGCTGTGGGACCCCAGTGATTCTTTTCCATCCATTTCCTAAATTGAAGAAAGAGTTTCAGTAATTTTATGTATTTATTTATTTTGGAGACAGAATTTCAAGATTGCCCTGGGTAGAGTGCCATGGCGTCACAGCTCACAGCAACCTTAAACTCTTGGGCTCAAGCGATCCTCTTGCCTCAGTTTCTCTATTTTTAATAGAGATGGGGTCTCACTTTTGCTCAGGCTGGTCTCCAACTCATGAATTCAAGCAATCCACCCGCTTCAGCCTCCCAGAGTGCTGGGGTTATAGGCGTGAGCTGCCGCGCCTGGCCATTTTTTTTTTTTTATGGCTTTCTTTTGGCCACACTTAGCAACTTCACTGACATATGATTTACGTATCATACAATTCCCCATTATAAGTGCACAGTTTAATAATTTTCACTTAATTTATACAGTGCATGCTCATCACCACAATCCAATGTAGAACAGTTCCTTACTCCAAACAGCAATGCTGTCCCCATGTGCAACCAATGCCTACTCCCGCCCCCAGCCCCAGGCAAACACGGGTCAGCTTTCCAGCTCCACAGATTTGTCTTTTCCAGAAATTTCATCCAAATGAAATCATACACCCCATAGTCTTTTGTGTCTGGCTCCTTTCAATCATATAATTTTTTAAAATTCGTGTATGTTGTGTGTATCAGAGTCAGTTACCCTTTATTGCTAAGCAGTAATCTGTTTACTGATATATAGCACTTGCGTATCCATCCACCAGCTGATGAATATTTGCATTCTTTTGTGACTTCTTGTGAAATGTTCCAGGTAAAGGAGGTGGATCCCATGTCTTTGAAGGCATTCTCTGTTGATCTTTAGTGGAAATATCCCTTTGTGATAAGACCTGGGAAACACGTTCTGCTGAGGCTCTGTGAAAACATGGCCTCTTCCAACCCAGCAGGAAAGAGGCCACTGTCCTCCTATACACAGGCATGTTCATTAGAGGTAACCCGAGTGCTGAAGTAGAGAAGTCAGTTATTTTTCAGTACCTGATGCTTTGAGATGAAGGAATTCTCCACCTGGAGTAGATAACAGGGCTGATGACCTCGTTGGTTAGAATCTGCACAGGATGTTTGCATGTCACAGGCCAATGTTGCTGATCACAAGAGGCACCAGGACAAGGAAAGCCAGATGATCCGTGTCCTTTGCGTCACTACAGCAGCCGGGGAGCAAACCTCACTGCCACATTCCAAAGGAGGAGGAAGATCCAAAGTGGAGGGCTGAGAGCGTGGCCCCTGTTTCCAATCCTTCCTCTACAAGTGCACCCCCAAAGCAGAGGCTAATTGTGCCTTGGCATTCTAGTGTTTTTTGTTTTTTTTTAAATTTGAGACAGAGTGTCACTCGGTCACCCTGGGTAGAGAGCCATGGCATCATCAGAGCTCACAGCAATCTCAAACTTTTGGGCTCAAAAGCTTCTTGCCTCAGCCTCCTGAGTAGCTGGGACTACAGGCACCCACTGCAATGTCTGAGTAGTTTTTGTATTTTTAGTAGACAGAGTCTCACTCTTGCTCAGGCTGGTCTCAAACTCCTGAGCTAGAACAATCCCAGAGTGCTAGGATTACAGGCGTGAGCCACCATACCCAGCCTACTTTTTTCTTGCCTCACACCCAAGCCTCTTCTCCTGGCAGGAGGCCTAGGGGGCCACAGAAAGCCTTGAGTTGCTTCTAGAGGGTATAATGTGGAAAGGTAGCTCACTAGAAAGTCATCGTTTCTCCTGGTGAAAGGACATACAGGCTCTGCCGACAGAGGACATGCGCTCACTCAGTCCACAAACACCACGTGTGGCTCAGGCACTGGGCTAGGCTCTGGGGTGGAGGGACAACAGAGCTGCTGACCTCTCACCGTCCAACAACAGAGCACAACTGATAAATGAACGCAATCCTGTAGAAAAGACGAGCCCAGCACCCCATGAAAAGCACCCTGAGAACATGGGAATGAGCCATCCCCACTGAGCTACAGAAGAGTGGGCCGGTCATCTGGGGGTCACTACTGGGAAACACACACGTCAGATGGCCAGGGGAAAGGAGAGTGCAGCTCCTACACTGGCATTTCAAGGTGATTTTACCCCACACACCTGGCTGAACTTGCTGGCAGTCCCTCCCCCTCCACTGAGCTCTCCACTTCGTTCCCCGAGACCTCTTTGGCCCAGATGGAAGATGGGATTAGACAATGCCTGAGAATTACCTGATGAGGAAACCGAGTCGAAGGCTCATGAAAGATAAGATGAAGCTTTTGATTTGGGGGGATTTCTGGATTTCCCTTGCAACCAAACCAATTTAATAGTTGTCAGATCTGCCAAGAAGCCCTGGAAAGTGGACTGCTGGCTGTTGACAGAGGACCAGCCTCTTTAGCTGCTTAAACATACACGCGGTAAGCCAAGCCAACTAGCAACAGAATGATGGGGAAAGGGATTTACTTTACAGCTGACTTGGCCAAGTGACTCCTGTCCCACTAAGGACGTTCTACCTGGTGCTCAAAGTCTGACTTCTTGAAGCTCTCCAGGGAGAGAGTCACAGGAGCATGGCTGAAAGATTAGTTGGTATGACAGACTCACGTGCACTGTAAGAGGAGACAGTGTTGTCTGCACTGCAAGGGGATATGATGTTCAAGTTCTGTTGCCTGGAGGCTTTCTCCCCATCAGCCTCTTCTATGACCAGCAGCTAAGACTGGCTGCTTTGGGGGGCTCCTGGTTAAACCTGGTAACTAGAGCACATTCTTTTATCTCTGTTTCCTACTGAAAGTCCACCAAGATGATAGTACAGTGTGAAAAGGATAGAAGGGAGGGAGAGAGGGAATGAGAAAGAGAGAGAGACGGAAAAACTACAAAGACAAAGAGAATAGAGAGGAAATTCAGCAGATAATCAATGTCTATAAAATTGTGGAAGGTGAGAAGCAGATGACCGGAGGTAACTAGGAGCAAAGCCAGCAAGAAAGGGAGGAATTCAAGAAGAAGCCCACCTCTACTGCAGTTCTCCAGAAAGGTTCAGGAATTGGAAGCACCACATGCCCCAAAGGATAGAAGTACAGGTTGCTGCTGGAAAAGGCACAAAGGATTAAAAGACAAAAAGAAGCAATTAGACCCACCCATCCTTTCTCTTACCTTGCCCAGCCAGACTCCTGACCCACCACAGCAGAGGGTTGGGAATTTACTCTCTGGAAGGCTGAACCAGGCAGGCTCCAATCTTGGGGAGACTGGGTCCAACTGAGGATGGCAGTTAGCCTCCCTACTAAAAGTAGGGATTGTAGGAAAGCTTGACTACTGTGAGCCCCATTCCCCTCCCCTGCTCTGCTCCAGATTTCTAGAAGCCAAGTTTATATTCCACAAGGACTTTTCTCTGGGGAAACTGACTGGCCCAGGAGAAAATGCCTTAAAACAGCAACTTTGGGGAGATCTTCCATGAAGCATCCTGGTCTCCATCTGGTCACCACCACACAGTAATACCCACTGGAAATTGAGCTCTGATACACAGAGCTTTGTATTAGCATTTACAAATGCTTATTGCCTTGAAATGCTGATAAGGCCTTCGTGTCTTAAAAATGGACAATTAGGGCGGCGCCTGTGGCTCAAAGGAATGGGGCGCCAGCTCCATATGCCAGAGGTGGCAGGTTCAGACCAGGCCCCAGCCAAAAAAAAAAAAGAAAGGACAACCAAGGATTAGCAGGCAGTTGGAGGATACCTAGAATGGGAAAGACATCAAAACAGACCAGTAGCTAAAAGAAACTTAGAGGAAGAAAACATTTTAAAATTGGTAAATGTTACCCTTGGATTAGGGTAAGATAATTGCCTCCGTGAGTTTGACAATAGGAGACTCTAAAAAGTAAATGTTCAGAAAATAATAAAGAGCTCTTGTAAGTTAAAAATGCGATTTAAAAAATTTTAAACTCAGTTGGAAACTTGGAAGATAAAGCATAGGATATTACCCATAAAGCAGTATTAAAAGAAAAATAAATGGTAAAGGAAAGATAAGACAATTAGAGAATCCAACAAAGAGGATCAGTATGTGAATAAGACATTCCAGAAAGAGAAAGCAAAGAAGATAGAGGTAAAGAAATTACTAAAGAAACTATACAAGAGAAATGTTATAAAGCAGAAGGCCTCCAGGAAAAGCCATCACTGAGGTTCATTGTCATGAAATTTCAGTATCCCAAGGAGAAAGAAAACAGCCTGAAGGTTTCTGGAGAGGAGAAATTTTTTTTTCTTGTTATTATTCATGTTTTCTGGAATTTTATTTATTTATTGTTGTTGGAGATTCATTGAGGGTAGAAGAAACCAGGTTACACTGATTGCATTTGTTAGGTAAAGTCCCTCTTACAATCCTGTTTTGCCTCCAAAAGGTGTGGCACACACCAACACCCCCCCACTCTCACCCCCTGCTCCTTCCCTCTCTCTGCTCTTCCTTTCCTCACCCCTCCCTCATTCTTTCTCTCTCTGCTCTCCCCTTCCCCCACACCCAACACGTCATTAATTGTCATTAATTGTCCTCATATCAAAATTGAGTACATGGGATTCATGCTTCTCCATTCTTGTGATGCTTTACTAAGAATAATGTGTTCCACTTCCATCCAGGTTAATACAAAGGCTGTAAAGTCTTCATCTTTTTAATGGCTGAATAGTATTCCATAGTGTACATACAACACAGCTTGTTAATCCATTCCTGGGTTGGTGGTATTTAAGCTGTTTCCACATTTTGGCAATTGTAAATTGAGCTGCGATAAACAGTCTAGTAAAAGTGTCCTCATGATAAAAGAATTTTTTTTCGTCTAGGTAGATACCCAGTAATGGGATTGCAGGATCAAATGGGAGGTCTAACTTGAGTTCTTTGAGGGTTCTCCATACTTCCTTCCAAAAAGGTTGTATTAGTTTGCAGTCCCACCAGCAGTGTAAAAGTGTTCCTTTCTCTCCACATCCACGCCAGCATCTGCAGTTTTGAGGTTTTGTGATGTGGGCCATTCTTGCTGGGGTTAGATGATAAGAGAAAGGAGAAATTTTAAAAGCTCACACATAAATTTCTGAAAGTGATCAGGAATCAGAATGGCAACAATTTGGAAGCCAAAAAACAATACAAAAAGACTTCAAAATTCTAAAAGAAAAAAAATTGTTTTGAGACAGAGTCTCAATCTGTTTCCCTGGGTAGAGTGCATTCAGCACTGGAGCAGAGTGGGGATAAGACATTGGGTGGACAAT
>CAUYON010051210.1:0-46837 GCA_963573935.1 Arctocebus calabarensis | reverse complement strand
GTATATATCTGGCCTGAGTTTTTGTATCCAGTCAGCCAAACTATGCCTCTTTAGAGGATAATTTAAACCATTCACATTAATTGAAAATATTGATAAATCTTTAGAAAGTCTAGTGGACATTTTTAATCCTTTTGTCACTGTAGAAGTTGGAATTTGATAAAAAGTTTCTGGATGAGTTTACTTTTTTATTGGAGGATTATGCTGGTCATTATGGAGAATAGGTTTGAGAATATCCTGGAGAGCTGGTTTAGTTATAGCAAATTTCTTCAACATGTGGATGTCATTAAAGTATTTAATTTCTCCATCATAAATGAAACTTGGTATAGCTGGATACAGGATCCTGGGTTGAAAGTTATTTTGTTTTAGGAGATTAACAATCAATGACCATTCTTTTCTAGCTTGAAAGGTTTGATCAGAGAGATCTGCACTTATTCTAATATTCTTCCCCTTGTAGGTTATTGATTTCTTGCATCTGGCTGCTTTCAAAATTTTCTCCTTCATATTAACTTTAGTGAACTTAATTATGATGTGCCTTGGGGATGTCTTATTCAGGCTGAGTCATGCTGGGGTTCTGAAACTGCTATCTGAATTTCAGAATCTCTTGGCATATCTGGAAAATTTTCTTTCATAATCTCATAAAGAAGAGACTCTGTGCCTTGTGATGCCACTTCGTCGTTTTCAGATATCCCTATAAGGCGAATATTGGTTTCCTTCAAGTTATCTCAGAGCTGTCTGAGAGAATGATCTGTTTTTGCCTTCCATTTCTCTTTCTTTTTGTAGGTTTGGGAGCGTTCAAAAGCTTTGTCTTCCGTGTCAGTAATCCTTTCCTCTGCTTGCTCCATTCTGTTGCTGAGGGATTCTACTGTGTTTCTCAGATCTTTCAGGGCTGCAACTTCTTGTCTCAATGTGTCAATGCTTTGGTCATTTGGTCTTTGAATTCCTTGACTTCTTGAGACAATTTTTGAAATGCACTCTGAATTTCTAAATTCAACTTTTTCTCTATTTTATTAATCTTGCTTGCAATCCAAATTCTGAATTCAATTTCTGCCATCTCAGCCATCTGTTTATGCACAGGATCATCATTTGCATCCACCAAATTTTTCCTTGGGGTGGTTGATCTACTCTGGTTGTTCATGTTTCCAGAGCTTTTCCATTGATTCCACCCCACGATTATTTTACACCATTTGGCTGGATGATTAGATAAGGACAAGTTGGGCTGGGGGTTATAGGAGTAGTGATTGACCAGTCCTTTGCCTGAAAGGTGTGACTGGCATCTGTACCTTTTCCCCTAGAGTTTTGCCAAGGACTCATACAGTGCTACTGCTTCCAAAACTGGGGACCTTCTAGGTGTGGTGGGGTAAAGTGGCTCTATCTTATTTTCAGCTGGTCTCTGTCTTACCCTAGAAAATCAGTTACTTTGGATTGAAGTCTGAGCTGTGGAGAAATAGCAGCAGTTAATTCACCACGCCTCCCACAGGCAACAATTGGAAAAGGAAAATCAACCTTTCCCACTACCACACACCCAGGATACCACTTTGGAAAGTCCTCGGGTGATTGGCCCAGTTGAAGAGGTCCCAATCAATTGTCCCAGCTAGCACCAGCCTCAAATGGAAGAGTTGAAAAGTCTCTGGCAACTAGATAGCAGGGGTCTGCTGGAAGGTCTAATATAACTCGCTCCAGTGCTCTGTGAGCCCAGGAGGGCCCTCCAGCAAGTAGATTAGTCTGGGAAAAGTTGATGCCTCCTTCCCCTCAGTCACACCCAGTCACTGGTAACCCTGAAGGGCTGTGATCCAGTTTCCTCCAATGAGCAGATGCTCCAGAGGTTTGTGCCTGCCTCAGTCACAAGGAGGTCTGTGGCTCCTCAGCCAGTCTGCCACTCTCCATCACTGTTTGGCAGGGGGAGGTGAGGCCTGACAACCTGGGTACTTGATAGAGTCTGGGGCGATTCAGTTACAGCCCTGTCCCTGATTGATGTTGCTGATAGAACAGAACAAGTTAGCAAAATTTGTTTCTTTCCCCCGTGGATCAGACATTGGGCTGCAAATGCGTCTGACTAAGTCTGTGAGTTCCAGCCCTTTGTCTCAGCTTTCATCCCCTGAAGGCCAGGTGCGTCTGAAGCTGAGTAAAGCAGTCTCTGCCCTGAGAATCGGCCTGCACTCCGCCCTGGCCAGTACCGCCTCAGGCATACCCTTCACTCCCAGGGCCTGTGCCTTGGTTGCCGCTCTGCCTGTCGCTGCCACCGGAGAAGCCACCTGGCTTCCCCTGGCTGCCCAGAGAGACTGAGTGTGTCTCCTCAAAACATCCCCAGGGGTGCGAGCCCCACTGCCATTGTTCCCGCAGCTGCGGCTGCAGCTCCATCTCCATGCCTCAGGGGACACAATTTGGTCCATAACAGAAAGATTATATTCTTTATAATTGTCAATATTATCAAAGATAGAGAAAGAGTGAGGAATGATTCCAGAGTCAAGAAGGCTACAGGGACATGGTAATGAAGTGATACATGATTGTAGACTAGATCCTCTATTGAAGGGGGGAAATGTTACAAAGTTCATTTTTTTAATCAACTGACAAATTCAAGTACAGACAATTATATCGCTGTTCAATTCTTGTGATTGCTAACCGTACTATGATTATGTAGGAAAAATCATCCCTATATGTAGGAACTACATATTGAAATGTTTAGGAACAAAGAACTATGATATATGCAACTTATTCTTTGACAATATTGAAAATGTACATATAAAGAAAAGCAAATAATGAAACATAAGGGTCAGTGAAATATAAACATGAGGTAAATATGAATAAAGGGTATTCTGTTTCATAAATTTGAAACTATTTTCATATTAAAAGCTAAAAATAAGAAAGTAGAAGAAGGAGCTAACCATTTGAAAAATGGGGTTAAGGAGTCTCCTCCCTCACATTATTCTTTCTTTATCTTTAAGACACCTAAGATAATCTGAAATTAGAAATTCATTATTGTGAATGGTTGTTTATTTGTCAACTTTCCTACAAGACTATGAGCTTCTTAAGAGCCTTATCACCCTGGAACATCATGGCATCTCCAGCACCTAGCATAGTGAATGGCAGATAGAGAGCACAGCAGGTAGAATGGAAATAATGTGATCTGGATTTATGGTCTGGAAAGGTGTTATGCATTGGTTGGGCACAGTGGCTGATGCCTGTAATCCTAGCACTCTCAGAGGCCAAAACAGGTGGATTGCTGGAGGTCCGGAGTTCAACAGTAGCCTGAGAAAGAGCAAGGCCCTATCTCTACTAAAACTAACTGGTTGTAGTAGTGGCTACCATAGTCCCAGCTACTTGGGAGGCTAAGGCAAGGAGATCACTTCATCCCAAGAGTTTGAGGTTGCTATGAACTAAGATGGCACAGAACTCCACCCAGGGCATAGAGTGAGACTGTCTCAAAAGAAAAAGGAAGAGAAAGAGGAAGGAAGGAGGGAGGGAGGGAGAGAAGAAAGGAAGGGAAAGAGGGAGGAAGGGAGGGAAAGAAAGAAAAAGATACTAGATACAAAGAGAAAAAAAATAAGAAAGACCAGTCTTTGGAGGGAATTGTAGGTCAATTTTTCCCCATCTGAGAATCACAGATGTTTCTAAGCCAATGAATGGTATATAGAAGATATAAGGGGATGTTTCAGCTACTAAGGAAACAAAATATCTTGACAGAAAATACTTTCATGCAAATAATCAATGCATCTTAACTGTCCAGAATATTCCTTAATGTTTTCCCCAGTCTTGATCTTCTTTTACCCATATTTTATTAAACGTTTCCGTTTACAAACCTCCAATTGTTAGGCAATATTAAACAGCAACAACAAAAAAGGCACTGAGTAAAGTATTTATTTGCCAATTCAGAGACTACTGCAATAGTCCAAGCAAGAAAGAGATTGGTGGCTTGAGTTATAGTGAAGACAAGAAGAATGGAGAGAAAAAAAAAAAGAGAAGGGAGAGGATTTTGAGATTTTTTTTCTTAGTCTGTTTTGTGCTACTGAAACAGAGTGCCTGAATCTGGGCAATTTATAAAGAACGTAAATTTATTTATCACAGTTCTTGAGCCTGGGAAGTCCAGGTTCAAGGCACTAGCATCTAGTGAGGCCCTTTTTGCTGTATTCTCACATAAAAAGGTGAAGGGCAAAAGAGGATGCTGTGTCCTCACATGGCAAAGAGTGCAACTCTTTGTTTAGTGGCTTTAAGCCATTCAAGAGGTCAGAGCCCTCCTAACTTAAGTACCACCCATTAGGCCCCATCTCTGAACACTGTTGCATTGAGGATTAAGTTTCCACCTATGGATGTTGGGGCCCACTTCCAGATGATAGTAGAGGCATATTGGTTTTGCACCTATATATGCCCCTTTTCTGTACAGCAACTAAGAAAGTTTGATAGCATCTAGGGCTACAGGGAGCTGCTAGGTTGACTGGGGCAGGAACTTCTTAGAAAGCCCTCCTTATTATTGAATTAATCAATTATGTCTTTCCTAGGATGAAGGAGGTAAATAAGCATGTTTGCTGGATTACAGACCTCATGAGGGACTAAAAAGAAGCAGAAAGTAGTAAACAGTACTCATGAAGTGCTCCCTTATCTCCTGAGTGCGCCTAATTATTTCACTGTAATTTAGATACTCCATCTGAAGATAACTGAGAATTGACTGTACCTGTGATAAATTCATTAGCTTAATAATATGGTGAAAGGCCCCTTGTAGCCCTGAAAGCCTCAGCCAAGCATCCTTTAAAATGCATAAGGGCAAACGTACTCCTTTTGTCCTCTCAAATTTCCCAAAGCGGCCAGTCTTGTGTCAGTGAATCAAACATTCACTCCCAGTCAAAATCCTGGTGAAATGATGCCCAGGAAATGGTACTCTGGGCACTGGGCTGGATACTGCAAAGAAACATACTGAGAGTCCGACTCCAGAGGCTAATGGATAGGACCTGAGATGTAGCCTGGGAGGGGGGGGAATCCATCAGTCAATCTGGTAGTCAATAAATATTGAGTGAGCACCTACTACATACCGTGAGACACATGTTTATGGTTCTCAACCACAGGCAGTACCTCCCCCAAAACACAAGTGGAAATTTAGAGGGGCATTTTTTTTGGCTGTCATGATGAAAGGGTTGTGATGATGCTCCTAGAATTTAACACATGGGAAGCAGGAAATCTGAACACTCTGTAAGGTGTGAGACCTTACACGTAACTTAGAAGAGCCTTGCATAAAACATCTATAGCACATAACATAGAAGAGCCCTGCCTAAAACATCTGTAGCACTTGTATGGAGAAATACTGTGCCAGGCTGAGGCATAGTGTGTAACCCAGTGTGAGTAGGACATACCCCATTGCTATCCTCAAGAACTAATTGATGCCAAAGGACAACTCATGCCTCCCTCTGCTTGCACCCTTCCTCCTTATTCTTTCCCTGGGAGGAATGAATTGTATCTTCCCTTTAAAGATGAGGAAAAGGACAGACACACTGGTCAGTGATCATAACAGCTAATAAGCGATAGAGCGGTGACTCAGTGTCTTAACACCACAATTCCATTGACAATTCCATGGAGTCCCCTAATAGACAACCATAAAACAGAACTTTTTATATTTAAACTCCCAGTACAAGTCATGCCTCAATTCAACCCTCAGCTCTGTGGTTTTGGGTGACAGTTTCCTTAGAAAATAAATGACGATATCACGATTCATATATGTTAACTTCTTTAATTGAAATTGTTATTAAAACAAGTATAGATTTGCGTGTATTTATGAGAAATAATACAGACAGATCTCATGTATCTTTTACTGTTTTCCCCAAAGGTAACATCTTGTACAACGATAATGTGAAAATCACAACCAGAACTTTGACCTTGAGACAACCCAATAATCTTATTCAAACTTCCTCTATTCATGTGAATAAATTCTATTCAACTTTAGCACAGGAGTAGGGATGTGAGTACCCATCGTCACAGTCAAGACTGTTCCCACACCACAAAGGTATCTTCCTGTTACCTGTTTAAAACCATACCCACTACCCTCCTCCATGACTACCTTTTGTCCCTACCCCCCAGGAGCTCCTAATTTCACCTCCATTTCTAAACTTTGTCGTATCAAATATATTATATATGAAATAAATAAATATGGCCAGGCATTGTGGTTTACATCTGTAATACTAGCATTTTGGGAAGGTAAGGCAAGAGGATAACTTGAGCCCAGGAGTTGAAAGCAGCACTGAGTTATGCTGATGCCACTGCACTCTAGCCTGGGTGACAGAGTGAGACCCTGTCTCAAAAAAAAAAAAATATATATATATATATACACATCTATATCATATAAATGGAATTATATAGTATGAAACACTTTGAGATTGGCTTTTTTCATTCTGCATGTATCAATAGTTTTGTTCCTTTTCATGGCTGAGTAGTACTCCATGGAAGTACCAGTTTGTCTAACCATCTACCCATTAAAGGCCTCCCAGATGATTCCAGTTTTGAGCTATTAAGAATGAAGCTGCTATAAACATTTGTGTATGAGGTTTTTGTGTGAACTTAAGTTTTCATTTCTCTGGGATAAAAGCCCAATTGGTGCAATTGCTGTGTCATATAGTAATTGTAATATTTCATTTTATATGAAATTTCCACATTCTTTTCCAGAGTGGCTGTATCATCTTATACTCTCACCAGCAAAGTATGAGTGATCCAGTTTCTCCACATTCTCACCATCCCCATTCCCTTTCTTTTTTTTTTGCAACTTTTTATTTTAGCCATTCTTATAGAATTTTGTTGTAATATATTTTCTTATTACAGATTAATATGAGGGTATAAATGATGAAGTAACAGTGTTTGCATTTGTTAAAGTCCCTGTAGTATAGTGTCCTGCACCAAGGAGGTGTACCATACACCCTTACATTGTGCCCTTTAGGTGGGAGCATGCCGATGCCCCTCACTTTTCCCCTCTTTCCTCTCTCTCCTCCCTCTGCCCCCAATTTGTACTGAACTGAGTTTTTCTCTTGTCTGAGCATGTATTAGTTCATCTACTGGCTTCATATTAGTATTGAGTACATTGGATACTTGTTTTTCCATTACTCGGCATCTACCCAGATGAAAAAATTATTTCATCGTAAAGACATTTTCAATAGATTGTTTATCTCAGCTCAATTTATAATCGCCAACGTATGGAAACAACCCAAGTGCCCATCATCCCATCAGTGGATTAATAAACTGTGGTATACGTATACCATGGAGTACTCTTCAATCATAAAAAATGGAGACTTTACATCTTTTGTATTAAACTGGATGGAGTTGAAACACACTTTTTTTTCTCTTCAACATACTGATTTTATTATTTGGGAATATACCCAATAGTAGAATTGGTGGATCACATAGTAGTTCTATTTTTAATTATTTTAGGAATATCCATACTCTTTTTCATGATGGTTATAATAATTTGCATTCCCATCTACAGTTTGTAAATGTTCCCTTATTTCTATATATATTCTTGTAGTAATATTTTATTGTGATTTTAGTTTATATTTCCTAAATAATTATGGTGAACATCTTTTCATGTACTCAGTTGACATCTGTATTTCCTTTTATGTGAAATATTTCTTGATTTCTTTTGCCCATTTCTAATTGAATTATTTGATTTTTTTTACTGCTGAGTGTTAAGAGTTCTTTATATATTCTAGGACTAGTCCTTTTGGCAAACATGACTTGCCAAACAAGAACATGTATCTTTGTGGTGTGCTCTCACCACAGAGATAAGGATTCTCTCTCTTTTTTTCACCCAGTCTATAGCTCGCCTTTCTCTTCACATAGACTTTCCATAACAAAAGCTTCTAATTTTGAGGGAGTAAAATTTATGAATTTTTCCTTTATGAATCAACTTTTTTCAATATCTACAAAATACCTTGATAAGATCTTGATAAGAATTGTGTTAAGCCTACAGATAAATTTGAAGATAATGGACATTTACTATGCTGAGTCTTCTGATCCACAAACACACTGTGTCTCCTCAGTTATTTAAATCTTCCCTGATCTCTTTCATCACACAGCACACAGATCCTAGGTGTGTTTTGTTAAGTTTACATGTAAGTATTTAATTTTCTTTGGAATAACCATAAATAGTTTGTGTTTTTAATAGCAATACAGTTGGTTTTTGAGTGTTGATCTTGCATCCAGCAACCTTGATGTATTCACTTAAGAGTTCGAAGGAGGTTTCTTATAGATTGCTTGGAATTTTTTACATAGACAGTTCTGCTGTTTGTAATAATGACAATTTTATTTCTTATTTTCCAGTATGCATGTCTTTTATTTCTTATTCTTGATTTATTGCAGCGGCTAGAACTTCCAGTATGATACTAAATAAGCATGGTAAGGGTAGAAATGTTTGCCTTTTCCTCAATCTTAGGAAAATGGGATGTGAACTATAGTTTTTTTGTAGATGGTTTTGATCAGGTTGAGGTAACTCTCCTTACTTTCTAGCTTGCTGAGAGTTATTGTAATGAATTGGTGCTATATTTTTGCCAAATGCTTTTTTTCTGGATTAATTAATATGCACATATGATTTTCCTTATGATTAGCTTATTGACATGGCAGATTAAACTGATTGAATTTGAATGTAATTCTCATAATTAGTATTGCTAGTAGCTATTGAACACTTATATCCTCTTCTCATTTAAACCTTGCAACAGCCATGTGAGATAGGTACTATTAGTATCAGCCTAATCATACAAAGGAGAAAAACAAGCTCAGAGAGGTAAAGAAATTTTCACACAGTGAGTAAAAGGCAAATCTAGAAAGTGAATATGGCACTAGTCCACAACGCTTATGCTGTCTTCCTCCTATGCTTGCCTCACTTCAGGTGCTGATAAGTAATTCCTTTGCGTAGGAGTTTCTACCATTATAAATAAATGAGGGAACTTGACTATGCTAAGTAGTCTCACCACATGGATAAGGATACTCTCTCCCCTTTCTTGTTCTTGAACCTGAACAATACATAGTCCCTTTTTTGGAAGTTACCAAAACTGGTGTTGAGTCAGAGCCAAAAGTCTAGGAAATACCTTCTTGGGAACCAAGTATGAGTAGGGCACACAGAGGGAGTAATGATTAAACTCAGTTATTTCAATTTCCGAGCTTAGCTAGTATGGTTGGCAGAGCCTTCCACCCCAGGGATGCTACTGCCTATCAAGCTGCTCTTAAAAACATTTACGTGTGAGCAATAAGAATCTGACATTCTGCTTTATTATTTTTTTAATTTAGTTATTTTTATTATTAAATCATAGCTGTGCACATTAATGCAATCAAGGGGTACAATGTGCTGGTTTCATATACAATCTGAAATGTTTTCATCAAACTGTTGAACATACCCTTCATGGCATTTTCGTAGTTACTATATGTAGACACTTGTATTCTGCATTTACTAAGTATCGCCTGTACCCTTCTAAGATGCACCATAGGTGTGGCCACATCAATTACTCTCCCACCACCACCACCTTCCCCTCTTCCCATATTCTTGTGTTATAGTTGGGTTATAGCCTTCATATGAAACTCTTAAATTAGCTTCATAGTAGGGCTGAGTACATTGGATACTTTTTCTTCCATTCTTGAGATACTTTGCTAAGAAGAATATGTTCCAGCTCCACCTATGTAAACATAAAAGAGGTAAAGTCTCCATCTTTTATTAAGGCTGCATAGTATTCCATGGTATACATGTACCACAATTTATTAATCCATTCGTGGGTCAATGGGCACTTGGGCTTTTTCCATGACTTAGCAATTATGAATTGGGCTGCAATGAACATTCTGGTATAGATGTCTTTGTAATAATGTGATTTTTGGTCTTCTGGGTATATACCTAGTAAAGGAATTATAGGGTCAAATGGAAGGTCTATTTTTAGATCTCTAAGTACTCTCCAAACATCCTTCCAAAAGGAACGTATTAGTGTGCATTCCCACCAGCAGTGCAGAAGTGTTCCCTTTTCTCTACATCCACGCTAACATCTCTGGTTTTTGGATTTTGTCATGTGGGCTAATCTTACTGGAGTTAGGTGATATCTCAAAGTAGTTTTGATTTGTATTTCCCTGATGATTTTGGATGGTGAGCATTTTTTCATGTTTCTGTAGGCCATATGCCTGTCTTCTTTGGAGAAGTTTCTCTTCAAGTCCTTTGCCCATCCTGAGATGGGGGATCACTTGTTCTTTTCTTGCTAATACGTTGGAGTTCTCTTTGTATTCTCGTTATTAAACCTTTGTCGGAGGCATAACTTGAAAATATTTTTTCCCATTCTGAGGGCTGTCTAAGTAATGTCTTGGCTATTCAAGGTTTTTTCTGATTCCATATAAAACGAAGTATTATTTTTTCAAGATCTTTAAAATATGACAATGGAACTTTGATAGGAATTGCATTAAAATTATACGTTGCTTTGGATAGTATAGACATTTTAACAATGTTGTTTCTTCCCAGCCATGAGCATGGTATGTTTTTCCATTTGTTAACATTTTCAGCTATTTCTTTTCTTAAAGTTTCATAGTTCTCTTTATAGAGATCTTCCACATCCTTTGTTAGGTAAACTCCCAAATATTTCATCTTCTTTGGCACTACTGTGAAAGGAATAGAGTCCTTGACTATTTTCTTGGTTTGGCTATTGTTGGTATATATAAAGGCTACAGATTTATGCGTGTTGTATTGATTCTGTAGCCTGAGACATTGCTGTATTTCTTGATCACTTCTAAAACTTTTGTAGTAGAATCCCTGTTGTTTTCCAGATATACAATCATATCATTTGCGAAGAATGAAAGTTTGATCTCTTCTGACCCTATGTGGACACCCTTGATCGCTTTTTCTTCCCTGATTGTAATGACTAAAGCTTCCATTACAATGTTGAAGAGCAATGGAGACAATGGACAACCTTGCCTGGTTCCTGATCTAAGTGGAAATGGTTTCAATCTAACTCCATTCAATACAATATTGGCTGTGAGTTTGCTGTAGATGGCCTCTATCAGTTTGAAAAATGTCCCTTCTATACCAATTTTTTTAAGTTTTCTGATCATGAAGGGATGCTGGATATTGTCAAAAGCTTTTTCTGCATCAATTTAGAGAATCATATGGTCTTTATTTTTTAACTTGTTTATGTGCTAAATTACATTTATAGATTTACGTATATTGAACCAGCCTTGAGATCCTGGGATAAAGCCCACTTGGTCATGGTGTATAATCTGTTTAATGTGTTATTGGATTCTATTTGTTAGTATCTTGTTAAATATTTTTGCATCAATATGCATTAGTGATATTGGTCTATAGTTTTCTTTTCTTGTTGGGTCTCTCTCTCCCTGGTTTAGGGATCAAGATGATGTTTGCTTCATAAAATGTGCTGGGTAGTATTCCTTCTTTTTCTATCTTTTGGAAGAGGTTTAGTAACATAGGTACTAGTTCTTCTTTAAAAGTTTGGTAGAATTCTGACATGAAGCCATCTGGTCCTGGGCTTTTCTTTTTTGGGAGATTTTGTATAGTTAATGCTATTTCAGAACTTGATATAGGCCTGTTCAATGTTTCCACTATATTCTGGTTGAGTCTTGCTAGGTGACGTGCTTCCAAGTATTGGTTGATTTCCTTTAGATTTTCATATTTCTGAGAGTAAAGTTTCTTGTAATATTCGTTAAGGATTTTTTGAATTTCTGAGGGGTCTGTTGTTATTTAATCTTTACCATTTCTGATTGATGAAATTAGAGATTTTACTCTTTTTTTCCTAATTAGGTTAGCCAAAGCTAACAGGTTCCTGTTGTTATTGAGTTCAACTTTTATTCCATGATGGTCAGAGAAGATGTAAGGAAAATTTCTATACTTTTAAGTTTATTGAGGTTAGACTTGTGACCTAAGATGTGATCGATTTTGGAGTATGTTCCATGGGGTGATGAGAAAAATGTGTATTCAATTTTATTAGGATGAAATGTTCTGTAGATGTCCATTAAATCCAGTTGTTGAATGGTTAAGTTTAAATCTAAAATTTCTTCACTTAGCTTCTTTTTGGAGGATCTATCCAATACTGTTAGAGGAGTATTAAAATCTCCAACTAGTATGGAGCTGGATTAAATCAAGTTGCTCATGTCTATTAGAGTTTCTCTTATAAATTGAGGTGCATTCTGGTTGGGTGCATAAACAATAATTGAAATCTCATCATATGGAGTAGTACCTTTAAAAAATATGAAATGTCCATCTTTATCCTTCTTCACTTTGGTTCGTTTAAAGCCTATTGTGTCTGCAAATAAGATTGCAACACGTGCTTTTTTCTGTTTTCCATTTGCCTGGAATATAAATGATCATCCCTTCACCTTGAGTCTAAATTTTTCTTTTAAGCTAGGGTGTGATTCTTATATGTGGCAGATATTTGGCCTGAGTTTTTGTATCCAGTCAGCCAACCCATGCCTCTTTAGAGAACAATTTAAACCATTCACATTAATTGAAAACAGTGATAAATCTTTAGAAGTCCAGTGGACATTTTTAATCTTTCATCACTGTGGAAGTTGAAATTTGATAAAAAGTTTCTGTGTGAGTTAACTTTTGTGGTGGAGGAGTATGCTGGTCATTATGGAGGATAGGTCTGAGAATATCCTAGAGAACTGGTTTAGTTATAGCAAATTTCTTCAAAATGTGGATGTCATTAAAGTATTTAATTTCTCCATCATAAATGAAACTCAGTTTAGCTGGGTACAAGATCCTGGGTTGAAAGTTCTTTTGTTTTAGGAGATTAAAAGTCGATGACCATTCTCTTCTAGCTTGAAATGTTTGATCAGAGAGATCTGCAGTTGTTCTAATATTCTTCTCCTTGACGGTAATGGATTTCTTATGTCTGGCTGCTTTCAGAATTTTCTCCTTTATACTAACTTTAGTAAAGTTAATTATGATGTGCCTGGAGGATGTCTTATTCAGACTGGGTCGTGCTGGGGTTCTGAAACTGTTTGCTATCTGAATTTCAGAATCTCTTGGCATGTCTGGAAAGTTATCTTTCATAATCTCATAAAGAAGAAACTCTGTGCCTTGTGATGCCACTTTATTGTTTTCAGGTATCCATGTAAGGCGAATATTGGTTTTCTTCAAGTTATCCCAGAGCTGTCTGAGAGAATGATACTTTTTTTGTTTCCATTTCTCTTCCGCTTTGGAAGTTTGGTAGCATTCGAAAGCTTTGTCATCCGTGTCATAAATCCTTTCTTCTGCTTGCTCGATTCTATTACTGAGTGATTCTACTGTATTTCTCAGATCTTTGAGGGCTGCAACTTCTTGTCTCAATGTGTCAAAATCTTTGGTCATTTTGTCTTTGAATTCATTGAATACTTGAGACATCTTTTGGGTCTTTTGGATTGCTGCTTGAAATTCTAATTCCATCTTTTCCTCCATTCTGCTGATGTTATTTGCTATCCAGACTCTGAATTTGATTTCTGACATCTTAACCATTTGCTTATGCAAGGGATCTTGTGCTGTATCCACCTTTTTGTTCCTTGGGGGAGTTGATCTACTCTGATTATTCATATTGCCAGAGTTTTTCTGTTGATTCTGCCTCGTGATTATTTTTCACTGTTGCCTATGACCGTTTCAGAGTTGGGGAGGTTTCTCTCCCAGATTAGACCCCGGCAGGATCACTTTGTTGTTGCTGGATCTTTGTAGGGAATGATCCTGTGTAACTCTTTTGGGACTGTCCCACCCAAGGAGTTCTGCCTGGGGGAGCAGCTCCGGAGTTTGGCACGCCCAGATCAAGCAGCAGGGGTGGGATGGGGCACTCAGTGGCCTTTGCAAAGGAAGCCCATGCCTCCAGAAGTCTCTGGCTGGGAGGAGGGCTCCAGAGGGAGGGCTGTGGTCCTGGGGCTGGGATCAGAGCCAGGATGGCCAAGGCCAGGCGGGGCACAGATCAGCACCGGGAGGGAGTCCCAGCGGACTTCCTGGCCGTTGCTGGTGGCGGGTTGTCAATTGGGGACAGGCAGGAGTCCCAGCAGACTTCCTGGCTGCTGCTCGTGGGGGACAATGGCCCCTGGGTGCCAATCAGGGCTGAGGGGGGTGTCCCAGTGGAGTGAAGCTCCTGGCCTCTGTGAGCAGCAGGCCTGGGGCATGGATCAGAGCTGGGCGGGGGTCCCGTCAGGGGGCAGGCCTCTGCTGGACGTGGCACAAATTGGCGCCGGGAGGGAGTCCCAGCAGGCTTCCTTGCTGCTGCTGGCAGCAGGTCAAGGCCCTGAGGGGTGCCAATTGGGGCCACACGGGGATCCCTGCAGAGTGGAGTTCCAGGCCACTGTGGGTGGGGGGCCTCGGGCACAGATAGGGAGGGCAGGCATCTTGGCTCGTGGCGGGCGAGGTCAGTCAGGGCACAGATCTGCACCATGCGGGAGTCCCAGCGACCTCCTGGCCACTTCTGGCGGTGGGCTAAGGCCTGATGGGGTGCAAAATCAGGGTACATGGGAGACCTGGCAGAGTTCCTGGCCACTGCTGGTGCGGGCCAAAGCCTGGCGGGGGTCCCAGTGGAGTTCTGGCCACTGCGGATCCGTGGGGCACGGATTGGAGCCATGCAGGGGTCTTGGCAGAATCCCTGGCTTGAGGACTAGCAGGGGCTCAGTGGGGCCCCTGGAGTCTCTTATCTGGCCGTCGGCCTGGTCTGGCAGATAGGAAGGGTGGGTGCTGCTCAAGTCCTCCTCCCTCAGTTTCAGCAAAGGTCAGGCTTCTGGTGGGTCAGATAAGAGGGGAAGGGAGTCCTGGAAGTTCAGAATGGCAGAAAACTTCAGTTCAGTTCTTCTGCCGGAAGCTTGGTCTCTGGAAGTCACAGCTTGCCTCAGAGGTGAACTGCAGCTATTACCTTTCTCTCAGCTGGGCTCCCAGTCTTCAGCTCAAGTGGGCAGTTTCTGGAGGTTATCTTTCCTTTTGGACAGGAGCCTCTGTCAGAAACTGCTTCCAGTCGGCCATCTTGCCCCTCCCTCAAACCAAACTATTAAATTAAACTAAAATAGTATAAGCATTCTTGTACCTTGTAAGAGGTACAATTTTTCTAAACCATCCACATTTTATAATGTGGTTTTCCATCGCTAACCATACTAACAAAACCTAAAATTAAATCAAACATATTAAAAAACTTCTTGTGCAACATAAAGAGCCTTTATGCATTTAACTAACTCTTGTAAAAAAAAAAAAAAAAAACTTTGAAGCTCAGAAATTTCAGGGAAAGAAAAATTAATAGTAACATAATTTAAAAGTAGGTGAACATTTTTAAAAGGACTCAGAATGATCAAGAAGTTTGCAACAATTCTTGCCTCCCTGAAGAAGGGAATGCTCACCCAAAGATAAAAACAAATATTATTATACTAGTCATTCTTCTTCTATTAATAAGATGATCATAATGATTATTAAGAAGTTTATTTTATTTAATTTTTAGAGACAGTCTCAATCTATCTCCCAGGCTGTAGTCAGCTGCATTATTATAGGTCACTGTAACTTCGAATTGTTGGGATCAAGTGATCCTCCCACCTCAGCCTCTATCACCCAGGTGATAGGACCACAAGCTCATACCTCATACCTGGCCAATGTTTTCTTTTTATTATTATTTTTTGTACAGTTAGGATCTTATTTTGTTGGGCAGGCTAGACTTAAACTCCTGGCCTCAAGCAATCCTCCTGCCTTGGCCTCCCAAAGTGCTAAGAGTATAGATGTGAGCCACTACACCCAGCTAGAAGTTTAACACAAAACTTAAATGAATACAGAAATAAGAAGGAATGAAACAATCTTTAAATATAAGGATTATATAAATATCATAAATAAGAAGCACTTAAAGGCAATTATATCATTTCAATATCTTTAAAACTTTTTTGATAATAATTAAAAATTCATTTTATGTCTGATGTAAATTCCTCAGCATTTTCTAGCTAGTAAATGATGGAAAATACTTCAAACCCAAGAAGGTCCAATTTCAAAGCCATAATCTTCCTACTTCCTCATGCTGCAAGAACACCTAGAAAATGCCCTAGATTTCAATTCATTACCAGAAACATCACTCCCTGGAATATCATGAGGAAAAAGTGGTAATAAACAACAGCAGGCTGGAGGTTGAGGCTGTACATCCATGGGAAGCTGGGACTATTTGCATTGTGTTGTGTTTGATTTAGTTCCCCGCCAAATGTCATGCCAAAGCCTTGACACAACAGAGATTTGTGCTTGGAGCCATTTATTCCCTGTCTGGCAGTGCACATCAGCTGGCTTGTTTTCCCTGGATATTCTAAAGTCATATCAGTCTCTGCACAGGGACTGAAAATGACTGTAAAAAATTATATAAAAAACAGGGTCATGAAAAATACAGGAGAATGTTTCAATTTTAGGGTCTCAGAATATTATCCACATGTGCATTATATTCATAGCATGCTTTGTTTTTTCTCATAAGAGTAACATGGCAGAATCCATACAGTATGTTTTGAGCCAAATAAAAAATACACAGTTGTATATATAATGGTATTTTCCCAAATATTATATTTATGTAAAATAGTAGAGGTATAAATAATGATGCTATATATATCCACATTTTCCTCATAATCACAAACCAGTGCTCAACTTTTCTTTCAATATAAAACTACTCTAACACATAGAAAAGTCAAGAATGTTGTTTCAACAATTCAAGGGTGGGGTTGCATAGGGTAGCTGATCTGGAAAATCGGTAGAGAAACTGTAATCAGACATTCTGAATTTATTCAACATATAAATACCTCCAGAAGACTGACATCATCCCTCTTCTCATTACCTAGTTCTGAAGCTCACTACATTCCTTGCATGCTAGTTTAAGTTATTTTTCAGGACTCTTCTCACTATATCCTCCCTATAGGATGGGGAATTAATAGCTCCTATATGTGACACTCATTTTGTCAACTTCATCCTTTTCCACTACTGTGCTTAAGAATCTTAGTTTCCTTCCTTCTTACCCATAGGTTTCCATCTTGTACATTTCTTTTCAACTCTATTAAGATTCAAATGTTACATTCCATGATGTTTTATGATCATTAATAACCCTTTAACAGTACATTCCAGTTTAAAATAGTCATCCCACGTTGACCTTGAAGTATCTTTTTTATCTTTCATGTACCCCTTTCTGAGCAATTTATGTGTTTACTTCCCTGACTGCTTCCCCTTTTCAAATTGATTTTAATTATAAATTAATTTCTCTATTTCATCTCCCTAAAAATAAATACAAATTTAGTAGCTCTTACATGATAATTCAACTCACATATCCTATTCCAATAATTTTATCTGAAGATCATTAAAGATATGTTAAAAAATTTCTTTTAATTTTTTGAAGTTTCATTTTCAAAGTGTAACTTTGAATAGTTACTTGCAAGGGTGTTAACAATTGTTTGGACATATTTTGTATTTAAGACTTTCTGTCCCCAACAATGACATGTATTTGACAATCATATTTTTGATTCTGATGTTTTCTATTATATTTTGCCAGATAAAAAATTACATAACATATATATGAACATGGAATACAATACCACATTTCTAAGCATGTAAGAGTAAGGTAATTATTATTATAACTTTTTTATAGTTTATCCACAGAGACAATTTGACATAGTATATACCTTTGTCCAAGGCACATCCTGCTATGGTCTCAGGACAGGAACCTAATGAAAAAAGAAAAAAATATATTTTTTATAATAATGAAAAAATTGAGAAATACCAATATACAAAATTAAGTAAGAATATGGGTAAACTTCAACTATTGGTAATAATGTGTATCTGTCCATTAACTTCAAAAACAAGTTCTATTTTTTGTATTTTTTTACTAATGTTCATTAAGGCTAAAAACAGGATTTAAGTATTCTTTTCACACTTCTCAATCTGAACTCCAAAAGATCTTCATTCCTTTATGTCTTAAAATAAATATTTTTCCCAGAAAGAAATACAAAGATAAATAATATACACAAATATCTATCAAACACAAAAACTCAGACTAATGACTTTTCAAAACTGCTATTTGAATTTTCAGCTTTGAAATGGAAAGATGAAGAAACAGGTTAAGTAGGTTTTATGGCAATAAAAGCCCAATAATGTTTGTTCATTAAGAATTGGCAGTGAAGCCCTAATTAAACTTAAAAGAGGATCATCTTCACAGTACTCATGTTTTAAAAAATTTCAGGCAATGAATCCAGAATGAATACAGTACATATGTACAAATGAACTTGGGCTTTTAATAATCAAAAGAGGAAATAGAATCACGTACTGCTAAACTAAAGCCCAATATGTCTATTCTTCCTTGTTATGTTTTATCATTCTATTTGATGCAGTGCCACATTTCCAAATATGTTCAGAGATCCACCCATCTAAAGGCACAGATCTAAATCTGAGAGCTAACACTGCAAATGTGATTATGCTAATTATAAGAACTTCAATTAAATGTTGAATAAAAAGAACCACTCCCTTTGTTCAAATGTTTGGCATCCTAGCTGTCTAAAACTTCCAGATATGGAGGAAAAAATAGAGAAAATCAATTTCATTTGTGATTTCTACAAGTATTTTGGAGTAAGAGTTTTACCGTGAATGATAAATAGTATTTATAAAGTAAAAGGAAAACAATTTTATTTCTTATGAAATGGTGACACACTCAAAGATTTTATTTCTCGAAGGTACCTGGAGGATAATCAAGTAAGCTGGGGATTGAAACTAAGATTTCAGGGGTTTTCATTGTTATATTTAAGTCTCAGGACTTCTTGGGCAACACGGGGAAACCAAGGTACAGGGTGTCCCTGAAAGCTTCCTCTATTCAGGCAGACACAAGCATACACCCATATGCAGACCCACCCACATATAACCGCTCTAGGTCAACTTCTTTGTGTCCAAAATTATAATTTCATACCTCCTGGATTTGAACCCTAGTTCCTTGGATTACTGAATCAACCCAGATTTTGGAATCCTTACATAACCTTCTCTGAGACTCAAAGTTTCACTTACAATGAAGTTGTTGTAAAGTTTAAATTATTACAAATAAATTGGGACATAATAAGTAGCTAATAGACATTAGCTCTTATAAAACACAAAAAAGGAGGAGTCTAACGCCCATAGAGGGTGGCTCGAGAACTTGAAGAAAAGGACCTGGACCCATAGCTTTGTTATGCACTGAAAGGCTGCCGGTTCTAATTTGGAAGTGCCAACATTTGTAAAGGAGTTTAAGGAGTTTGTCAACAGTGAAGGATGTTTCCAACCAAGTGTTCAAGTGTGATGAAACAGGCCTTTATATTTTTAGGTTTTTATATTTTTAATTTTATTAACTTACATTTTTCTTCACCTATGATTTGTTAATATGTTATCTTAAAATCCTGTGTAGGTCCTGTTAAAATCATTTTGAAAATTTGAGTTTCTGGGACCCAGGAATGGATTAATCCAGTTTCTATTATTTTAATGGCAAAAATTGTCTTGGATGTCAAATGATTTGTAACTTGAATGGATTCTGAGAACAGATTAAATTCAGATTTCAAGGCATCACTCTATCTGATTTTAGTTTTATTCTTTTAAGAAACACCAAATTTGGACGGTGCCTGTGGCTTAGTGGGTAGGGTGCTGGCCCCATATACTGAGGGTGGTGGACTCAAACCCAGCCCTGGCCAAACTGCAACAAAAAAATAGCTGGGCATTGTGGCTATAGTCCCAGTTATTCGGGAGGCTGAGGCAAGAGAATCACCTAAACCCAGGAGTTAGAGGTTGCTGTGAGCTGTGTGATACCATGCTACTCTACCAAGGATGATAAAGTAAGACTCTGTCTCTACAAAAAAAAAAAAAGAAACACCAAATTCATAGCCAGACATTATCCTATATGATATAATTTCTGTGACAAATCATTTACCATTATTAAAAATTTTATTTTATATTATAATTTAATAGATTACAACAAAAATCATTTTTAAGGAAGATAAAATGATTTAATCTTACTATTTTTAACTTATTCCAAAATAAAAACCAAATTACTGTAAGAAAGTAGTATATTTTGATATATTTCTATTGGTATTTCTATAAAAATATATTATATAGTGACAATGTTACCATTCAGTGTAAACTAGTGTGTAATTCTGCCCTGTTCTCACTGTGATAGCTTGAGAATGATTACTATCATAATAAATGCTCAGAGCATTTAATATGTAAAATATGAATGCTTTCTGAATACTTTTTTATTGGAATTTACAACCTAAAATGTAGGCCATGTTTTTGATTGCCTACAAGGATCTTGTCTGCAAAGGCCAAATATTGGGGGTGGGGGAATAATTCCTTAAAACAGTTTATTACTTACATATAGATTTCTACATCTATACTGGGAGGGGAAGGGGGAAAGGACAAAAGCATTTTGTTGTTGTTGTCATAGGTATTATGGTTTAAAACAGAGGTCGGTATTTAGAGCCTAATTGAAAATGGCCAAACATGCACAGCAAAGCAGTGTCCTGTGTTTTGACTACAATAGAAGATGTTTTCACAAAAGCAGAGTTAAGTCAACAATTCGCTGTGGCACATGAGTATTTTACTCCAAAATAAATGATCACCGTAAGATTTAAGACCCTTATACTCAATAGGAATGCCATAGTTGGGCAAGATTTTTATATTTCTCCTGTCCTCACTGATTGTTAGTATTTAATACATTTAATTATATATTATATCCAGAGATACTCATAAAGTCAATATTTTATGTTGTGCCTTATAAATATTGCTTTAATGTAATGTAATAAATAGTTATTAACACAAGCATAAGTACATGCATATAGAAGCTGCATTTTTTAAGAAGTGTTTATTTCACATAGCTTATTCATATTATGTAGTACAGAATAATTGTATGTCAGTTAGGGTCAAAATTGCATGTCTCCATTTCCTAACTGTAATGGAACTATCCATGTCACATATTCAAAGTTTGTAACCATAATCCATTGAATTTACTATAGAAGACTTTCTCCAGCCTATATCATTTTTCCCTGTCAAAGTTGTCAGAAGAACAAAAGGCTGGGCAGCAAAGTTACTGCACATTACCCTATTACATGTGAAGTCTTAAAGTGACACTGTTTCAGTATCTTGGAAGAACTTTTGACTTCATTTTAATTTCCCTACCAATGTGTGTCTCAATTTTAAGAGCATAGATACACTGATATATGATTAGTTTTGACAGCCATAATATATTCCACTGAAGAATTACATATATATGTATAAATCATCCTTTATATATATATAAACATCCTTCCCTAAGTATGGATGATTTTATATATATATGGTCAGGGAAGGATTTTATATATATAAAAATTATATATATATATATATATATAGGGTTATGGAAGGATGATTGATACATATATATATATATATATGGTAGAAACTGAATTTAAGACATAAAATATAGCTATTACTAAATCAAATTTCTTTGTATCTTCTTGATATAAAAACCAAATGTGCTTCTGAACCCAATTTAAAACAAGCTAGGCATAGTGGCTTTTGCCTATAATCTACACTACTTGCAAACCCAGGCAACAGAGATCCCATCTTTAATAAAATTCAAAACAAATTCACATAGTGTGTAACATATTTTACACTTATAACAGATGACAGATATCATAATAGATAAGCATCACAAATTGTCTCAAATTTTGAGAATGAATCAGAAATTTTCATTGGTATTATGAGATAAACTGAGTGCTTTAGGAGGTAGATTCTTTAAAAGGATTATTAAAATAATCCCATTAGGGTGGGTCCTAATCTAATGTGACTGGTGTTCTTCAAAGAAGAGATCAGAACACAGAAACACACAGAAGACCACATGAAGATACAAAAAGAAGAGGAATGCCTACAAGCCAGGAGAAAAGGCCTTAGAAGAAACTAACTTTGCTTTCATCTGGATTTGAACTTTCACTTCCAGAAAATAAATGAGAGATTAAAATAAAAAAATTCTTTTGTTTAAGGCACCCAGTTTGCAATACTTTCTTATGGTAGCCCTAGCAAACTAAAACAATTGGTAATTTCCAAAGTTAAGGTTTAGCTATATATAAGAATATGACAGTGGCTCGGCGCCTGTAGCTCAGTGGCTATGGCTCCTGCAACTGGAGCTGGTGGGTTTGAACCCAGCTCAGGACTACCAAATAACAATGACAACTACAACCAAAAAAAAAAAAAAAAGCCAGGTTTTGTGGAGGGTGCCTGTCGTCCCAGCTACTTGGGAGGCTAAGGCAAAAGAGTCACTTAAGCCCAAGAGTTTGAGGTTGCTATGAGCTGTGACGCAATGGCACTCTACCAGAGTGACATAGTGAGACTGTCTCAATAAATAAACAAATATATAAATAAAAATAAATAAAAACACAAAAGAGGTAAATTTTACTGTGACTGTTCTCCACTTTTTGCATTTAATATTTATCTTCTCTCTAATGGGCGTCCTGTATAATCAATGCTCCCTGAAATTCCCCAGCTCAAAGGGTTGCCCTTGAGTGGACACAGATTTCTCTTTCCTACAAACATAACCTCAAAACACTCTTTTACTGACCTGAATTATTGCACAGGCTTTAATTACTGAGAATAGCTTAGTACATATCTGTCTGTGAGGATATGTGTCTAAAAAAAGTAAATATGTGTCTACAATTACTAAATATAATATCTTTTCTACATAGCTGGTCTTCTGTGTATTTTGTTTGGCTGTAATAGTAATGAGCAGATGTGATACACTGCCATCTTCCCTCATTTCTGGTGACGGTATAAATTGGAAAGCAATTTGCCAGCATGTATCAAAGTCTTAAAAGTTTTTTTCTCTTTTCCAAGTATTTTATTTCTGGGAGTATCTCAAAAGGATACATTCACAGAAGCTGACAAAAATTTATATACATCTGATAAGGTATTTTAGTATTATTCATATCATCCCCATCCCTCCAAAAAAAAAAATAAGCTAAATGTCTTATAATAGATTAGACAAATTACGGCGTTCCCATAGCACGTAGGAAATAGTATGCTTTTAATTTGTACATCATGTTTCTGAAGACAGTTTAATGGCTTAAAAATAAGAAGTGAATTTTACCATTTAAGTGAACAGATAAAGATATAAAAGGATTCTATGCTATAAAATTAAATTAGCCCCCCCAAAATCAGAAACTCCCTTTACTTTGCTACTTTGTTTTACTATTCTTCTCCCCATATTTCCTTTTATAAGTCAGAGAGAAAAAATACCTAGAATTTTGAAGCAGTCATGAGTCAAGCGAGTATTTTAAAGTCTAGCCCTCCACCCTCTTACGAGAGAAAGGGAGAAAGAGGTTCCCCACAGTTACGATATGTACATACAACTTTGTAACTGCTTCTCTCTCAGAGTCACCTGCTTCTGTTATATTCAGTTGATTGACAGTGATGACATCCAATTATGCATACATCTTTTCTTTCTCATTTGGAGGATCAAAAGGTAATCTTTAATTCCCTAGCAAAGCTATCCCCACAAAGAATCTCATAAGACATGAGGAATAAAAGAATATTCCATGGTCTGTTCCATTCTACTTTTATAAGATATATACATTGATGTATTAGTATGGGACAGTCTACACCTTATTATGCCATGCTCACTAAGTGAGGGTTTAGCAAATCCATAGTTTCAGAATTTAAGAACACATTGTAAATGGCACACGGTCATAAATGCTAACTTATTCTGATGAAGAAAGACTGATGCCAGGGCTCCTGGAACATTTTACCACTCAGTTATTTTTATAAACTGTGAAAAGACAGGTGAATGGCCTTTTTGGGATAGTGTATACAGATAAAAATTTGTAAGAAAATATGTTTTCTTTAATCTTTCTTTTTAAAACTATTTCTATCAAGAACTTATGTTTCCTTTACAAGTTATGTCTATGTCTTATTCCAGAGAAGCAAGATGCAAGGCTCCTGTTCTACAAGCATGAGAAATGTGCTGGTCCCACCCTGGCAAATGGACCCTGACTCTGCCTTTGCATTGAGGTCTGCTTTGGCCAAGCCATAGTGCCCAGGATGAGATACTGGCAATCCTACAAACATCAGGGGTTAGGAGTATGAACCAAGTTACAGTGCACCCCTCAGGAGCAGCCTTGACTCATCATATGCTATTTGGGACTTTATGATAATTAAACACTTGAAAGTTGACTTTTATTTTTACTTTCCTAAGAACTTCTTATCTAAATTCAATTTTTATAAATGTGGAATATTTGGGGATAGAACACACATATTTAGACATACATATTTCAAGAATTATTACACTACCGAAACAAGACTGCTTTGGGGAAAGCATAAATTTCTTTTGGCACAGTGGAGAGAATAATGACTTGGGGTCATCGTATGGGAGTTGAGGCACCTGTACTGCCATTTATTAGTCTGTAGTTCTTGAGCAAATCACTCTTCCTCATTGGGAATGATAATTGTCTGACTAATCTCACGGTGAATATCATCAAGTTCATTAATGAACTAAAGTCACCAACCAAACTAATATCTGTACTTTAAAAATGCTCCTTATATGAACTACTACTTCTGGACATCAGGCAATGAATTCTTTAGCTTGAAGGAGACTTTATAATTTTAAATGTTTTGCAAACAGTGATACGAGAGCTTAGAGGGAATGATTTTCTTTAAAAGATTCTAAGTAAATACTGAGTACTACAGTATGTCACAGCTTTAACGTATTTGTGTTTGTTTGTTTCAGTTTTGTGAACATATTGTGAATCTGGCAGTCCTCAAGAAGGATTAATCATGATATCCTTTCCTTGCCTTATTCATGATAACATCTCATAAACACTTGATCTTTAAAAGAAACATTAGAATCAATAACAACTAAAAACCAATAGTGGAAGCAATGAGATGCAATGGCAACAGAAACATTATGTTGGGTTTGTGTAGCATTAGTGGAATGCAGCATTAGCTCATCAAGAGGAGGCAAGAAAGAAGCAGCAGGTGTCTCTTTCTGAGAACTGGACTTGAGTACCAGTTTGAAGGACTGAATGTTCCATTATCATCAGTCAATAACACATTTATATGTCTGTCATCCCACATGATCAGCAACTAATTACCTTAATAAAAGAATCTCATTTTGCCTTGTCTTTTTAATTTTAACCACAGATAGTTTCATCCATGAAGGTCACTTGCTTTATGGTACTGTTAACACAGACATATCACCATTAATACTTGAGCTACAATATTTCTATAAAGCTGAAGGATTAGTTTTTTGTGAATTTTAATCTATCATTTTTGAAAAGTTGGATGGGGTCCTAAGTTCTGGTTTGTCAGAAACTTTCAGGCCTTGGGCAAGTCATTTAAGTTTTTTTGACTTCATTTTCTTCAACATATAATAAAATAATTAAATTTGCAATCTAATAATTCACTCATATCTGAATTTTTAGTGATTCTATACCTAAACTTTTTTTTCCACAGGAATAGTGGTTGGATAGGAGGTTCATGCAGCATCCAGAAGGAAGAATTTTCAAATTGATCTCTTGCCTTCAATTTTACCTTCATCTGAGGGGGGCAGAGATGGCGAGCCAGAAGCAGCCTCTACTCTTAAGGAAGGGATCAAAGGTGGCAGGGAGAGGTTCTCCCATGGATGGGCCAGACAGAGAGAGCATTTTGAATCATCAGAAACTGACTAGACACACATGGAGTAGGGGAGAGAGAGGTAGAGGGATCCACCGCCAGGACTGGAAAGCACCTGAGAGAAGCATCCACATATGGGACAAGGTGGGGGAGAGCTTGCTCCGGCTCCACACTCGTCCAGGGGGCACTGTAGCCTGAGCTGCAAGGGGGCTTCCCCACCACAACAGCCTTCCAACTGATCAGGGAGCAGCTTGGAGACAGTGCAACACCATCGCCCTAGAGAGCAGGTACAATGCGTTCACACCAACTAATGGCCCCGCTTAAATAAATTAGCTCCAACATCAGCTTAAATAGTGACAATCAGAGGTAAGAGTATGATGTAGGAGAACAGCTGTTTTATAGACTTTCAGTGAATCCATCTTCCCCCATGAGTAGAACACAAAAATGCTATCTAGGGATTTTTTTTTTTTTCTCTAAGTAGAGATTTCCCAGCAAAGAGAATAGGCACACCACAAATCTACCAGCAGTGACCTGAGAAAAGAGGATTCAGATGAGAAAACATCGGCAAAAGAATTCTGGTAACATGAGAAAACAATCTGAGTTAATACTTCCAAAGGGTCACAACAGATCCACAGCAATGGACCCCGAATTAAAGGACATTGCCAAAATGTAAGAAATGGAAATCATGAAATGGATGGCAAATATGATGAATGGAATTGAAGAGAAATTTGAAAACCAACACAAAGAAGCCCAGGAAATATTTCACTGCATAAATTAAAAATATGAAAAATTCAATGAAGCCTTAGATAAAATAAGATATAAAAGAACTTAAAGAAATGACAGAGTCATCTACAAAATTACACAGTACAACAGAAAACTTCAACAGAGAAGACCAAGATGATGAAGCAATCTTAGAGCTTGAAGTTAAGACTTTCGAACTCATCCAATTGGTTAAAGATGCAGAAAAAAAACATAATAAATGAATATTCACTCACACATGCATGAGACTGTGTGAAACAAGTCAATGTGTGAATTACAGGTATCCCTGAGAGAAAAGAAAATGCAAAAAGCATGGAAAAGCTACTTGAATTAATTATTGAGAACTACTGTGATTTCCTGAAATTCCAATATCCACATATAAAATAATGCTCAAACACTGGAAAGATTCATAGCAATTAAGATATCTCTGAGACACATTGTCATCCACCTGGCCAAAGTCAAAATGAAAGAGAAAACTCTATCATATAATAATAGAAGTAACTAAATATACAAAAGAATTACCAGTAGAGACCCCTTAAAATCTAGACAGGTTGGGACCCATTTTTTATTTATCCAATTCAGAATTTTGTATCCTGCATAATAAAGTTTCATAAATGTTAGAGAAATCAATATCTTTCAGACATGCAAACACTAAGATAATTTGGTACTACTAGACAAGCTCTATAAGAAATGCTCAAAAGAGCATTATTCATGGAACAGCACAGTAGACACCAACTAGCATAAAAAGGTTCAAAAGATAAAAATCCACAACTCTTATAAAACTTTGCAAGAAGGAAAACAAAACAATAAGGTATCATCAAACATGATGAACAGAACAGCATCTCATAGTAGCACTAACTCTCAACATGAGTGATGTTAATACTACACTCAAAAGAGCTATGAAAGAAAGAGACTGCCCAAATAGATGGAAAAACACATCCTAGGTGTTTTTGTGCTCCAACAAACACATCTAGTACACGATAATTCATATGGACTCAAGGTGAAGCAATGGAAAACAAAATATGCAAATGGACACCCAAAGCAAACAGGTGTAGCCATTCTCATATCAGATAAAATCTACATTAACGGTAAGAAAAAAGTGGGGGCAAGGCGGAGCCTGTGGCTCAGTGAGTGGGGCGCCAGCTCTATGTGCCAAGAGTGGTGGGTTCAAGCCCAGCCCCGGCCGAACTGCAACAAAAAATAGCTGGGCATTGTGGCGGGTGCCTGTGGTCCCAGCTACTGAGGAGGCTGAGGCAAGAGAATCGCCTGAGCCCAGGAGTTGGAGGTTGCTGTGAGCTGTGACTCCATAGCACTCTACCAGGGAGGACAGGGTGAGACTCTGTCTCTAAAGAAAAAAGAAAAGAAAAAAAAGGGGGGGGGGCAAAGATGGTCATTATATAAAGGTAAAGGGAGCAATTCAAGTACACATAACAATCTTAAATACATATGCATCTAACACAGGAGCTCTGAGATTCACAAAGTAAATTCTACTAGCTCTAAAAAAAATTAAAAAACAAAAAAGTAGCATCTTCATTGCCAGGAACTTCAACACGTCACTATTAAAATGAGACAAATCATAGTAACAGAAAAATAAATTAGACACAAATGAGATAGGGACCTAACAGACATTTACAAAATTTTCTATCCCCAAACTACTGAACATATATTATTATAATGAATGCATAAAATATTTCCCAAGAAATGTTTACCTTTCAGGCCACAAAGAAAGTCTTAGAAAATTAAAAAAAAATCAAAATCACACCATTTATCTTTTTATTTTTTATTTTTATTTATTTGTTATTAAGTCATATATACATAGATCATAAATACATTTATGCATTTGTGGGGTACAATGTGTTGATTTTTTTATACAATCTGACATACTTACATCCAACCAATCAACATAGTTTTTGCCTCATTTACTTGATTATTGTGTTAAAACATTTATGTTCTACACTTGACATATTTGACTTGTGCCCTTGTAATATGCTCCATAGGTGTGGTCCCACCGTTTACCCTCCCTCTATCAAATCTCCCTACTCCCCTCCCTTCCCACTCCATTTCTCTCCTTCAACCTGGGCTATAGTTCACTTATCTTTTTAGACTATAAGGGAATGAAACTGGAAATCAGTTCCAAGAGAAACAATAAATTCTACCTAGTCATGGAAGTAAACACACTGCTGAACAATTCTTGGATCAATAATGAAATTAGGATGAAAGTCAAAAGATTCCTTTGAACAACTAAGGGGACACAAACTTTTAAAATCTATGTGCATCAGAAAAAGCAGTCCTAGGGGAAAGTTCATAGTGTTAAATGCCTATATCAAGACAGGAGAATAACTAACAACCTAATGTCACATCTCAAAATGTAAAAAGAACTAGAAACATCTTAAGAACTAGAAAAAGAAGGACAAGCCAAACTCAAAGCCAGCAGAAGCCAGCTAGTAATAAAAATAACAAACTTAGAGAATTAAGTAAAATGGAAACAAACAAACAAAAGAATAGAAAAGATCAGTGAAATAAAATGTTGGTTTTTTGAAAAGGTAAAATGGATTGACCACATGCCAGATAACCAGAAATAGAACAGAAAAGAGTCAATCTCAAATCAGAAATGAGAAAGGAGTCATTACAACTTAAAATTAATAGTATAAAGACAAAAATGTTATCCATGAATATTACAGAAACTTCCATGCAAATAAAGTAGTAAACCAAGAGGAACAGGATAAATTCCTCCAAATCACATAACCTTCAAGCCTGAATCAGGAAGAAATTGAAATTCTGAACAAACCGACAATGAATATTGAGTTAAAACAGTAGCAACAAAAATCTCCCAGATAAAACAAGTTCCACACTAGAGGGATGGACAGAAGAATTCTACCAGATCTAGAAAGAAAATTGGTACTCATTCCATAACATCAATAAAGAAGAAATCCTTTAGAACTCATTCTATAAAGCCAGTATCACCTTGATACTAAAGCCACGATAGGACACAACAAAAATAAGAAAATGACTGACTAATATTCCTTATAAACATAAATGCAAAAATCCTCAATACAGGTAAACTGAGTTCCACAGCACATCAAGTGAGTATTAATGCAAGGATAGTTCGACATATATGAATCAGTAAATGTGATTCATCACAATTACAGAAGTAAAAACAAACACTGTATGATCATCTCAATAGATGCAGAAATTGTATGCAGTAAAGTCCAGCACCCTTCATGATAAAAAACCTCAACAAACCAGGCCTAGAAGGAATAGACCTCAAAATAATAAAAGCCATATATGCAGAGCCACATGAATTGTCATAGTAATGGGGAAAAGTTGAAATCATTTCCTTAAAATGGAACAAGACAAGGCTCTTCATTTCTATTCAACATTGTACCGGTAAGTTCTAGCCAGAGAGGTCAGGTAGAAGAGAGAAATAAATGTCACTGAAAGTGTAAAAAAGGAGGTCAAGTTATTCCTGTTTACTGATAATATGATCTTGTATCTAGAAAATCCTAAGCACTCCAGCAAAAGACTACTAGAATTGACAAATAATTCCAGCAAAGTTCAGGATACAAAAGAATTCAATGCATACAAACCAGTAGCATTTCTATATACTTATAACAATTAAGCTAAACATCAAATCAAAGACTCAATATCATTTACAATAGCTTCAAAGAAAATAAAATATCTAGCAATATACTTAACCAAAGAGGTGAATGATCTCTACAAAGAGAGCTACAAAATTCTGATGAAATATATCACAGATGACAAAGACAAGTTGAAAAACATTCTTTGTTCATGGAATGGTAGGATCAACATTATTTAAATGCCCATATTGCCCAATATGACTTACAGATGCAACACAATTTTCATCAAAATAATATATCACAGAACTAGAAAAAATAATTCCAATATTCATTGGGAAACAAAAAAGACCTCAAATAGCCAAAATAATCTTAGGAAACTACTGATTTTTTTCCTCAGGCATCACTTTGCTTGTCTTAATTTACACTATTTTAATTTACCTGTCTTAAATTACACTACAAAGCTATCATAACCAAACAGCATGGCACCGATATAAAACCATGTGGCTAAGACAAACTGATCTTTGATAAAGTAGACACAACATACACTTAGAAATCATCCCTGTTCAATAAATAAGGCTGGAAAAATTGATAGCCACGTGTAGAAAATGAAACAGGACCCCAAATTTTTTTTTAGGATCCCTATCTTTCATCATATACAAAAAATAATTCAAGATGAATAAAAGACCTAAAAATCAAATATGAAACTATAAACAACCAATCCACCAAAAATAGCCAAAAGACATGAACAAATTTTTTCAAAAGATGATAGTAAAATGTCCTATAAACATATGAAAGAATGTTCATTAATAATCAGCAGGGAAATGCAAATTAAAATTACTATGAGATATTACCTTATCCCTATCAGGATGGACATTATTAAAAAGTCAAAACATTAGAAGCTAGCACAGACGCAGAAAGAAATGAATGCTTTTCTACACTGTTGGTGGCACTGCAAATCAGTAGAACTTCTAATTGGAAAACACTATGGAGATTCCTCAAAGAAAAAAATGTAGACCCAGCATTTGATCCAGCAATCACACAACTGGTTATCTCCCCCAAAGAAAATAATTCATTTAATCAAAGACACCTGTTCTTGAATGTTTATCACAACACAATTCATAATCACAAAAGTATGGAATCAACCTAAGTACACATCGTTTGATAAGTAAAGAAAATATGTGTGGGATGTGTGTGCATTTGAACACACACTGTTTATGCTCCAAGTGTATAAATGTGTGTGTATGAAATGGAGTACTACTCAGCTATAAAAAGGAATGAAATAACTTGTTGTGCAGCCACTCAAACAGAACTGGAGGCCATTATCCTAAGTGTAATATCTCAGGAATGAAAAAACACCACTTGTACTCCCCACTAATTGGAAGCTAATTGGTGGACACACAGGTACAAAGAGATGTAAAAATAATTGGAAATCAAGGAGAGAGTGGAGAGGGGTTAACCCATACCTATTGGGTTCAATGAACACTATTTATGTGATGAGCCACCAAAAGCCCCAACCTAAGCATCATAAAAGGTATCCATGTAACAAAAACACTTGTACACTCTTAATATTTTGAAATTAAAAAGAAAAAAATCCTAATACCCTCCCCCAAAACCAACAGTTATGGTAGTCTAGCAATGTTTAAGCCAATAATAAAGAAATGTGAGACCATATATTTTTTTTTTATTTATTTATATGTAAAGAAATATTTTTCAGACCTGTATTTTCTAAAGTTTAAAGTTTGTGGTTTTACATATTGTCTACTGTATAATAGCAAAATTCCTTTCAAAAACATAAGTTGGGGACCCGGTCTGTGTGGGCAGCTCTTGGCCAAATTTTTCATTCCTTGAAATGTTTTTCAATGCAAGAGTACTACAACTGGAGTGTTACTTTGAACTCCAAAACCTAGTTCTTCTGTAACATAATAAACTATTCTAAATAAAAAGCAAAAACTTACCATATGATAAAATTATCTTTATTCAGCCTATCTCCATTCTACCTATTCATGTCACTCTCTCAAATGTCCTAAAACACTCACATCACCTATGTCACTGTTTTTCAACCTTATCTCATGACACATTTGAACCTATAGTTAAACTTCCACAGCACACTTAAATTATGTTGATTAGAAAGATATATATACTTACTGTGCTTTGACTTGACCAGCACACTGGTTGAAAAGCACTGACCTAGATTAGTATATAAACCCCTAGGTATAGGCATTTAACAAAGCAAGTGGCTCGTGCCTTGCTCAACAGTCTCACCTCTCCCCATTTAGTCCTAGTTGCTCCAAGAAAACCAAATCATTTGCTGTCCCTAAATATACTACGTGCTCTTTCATTTGATTTTTCACATTCTGTTCCTTTTTCCTGGAATTCCATTTTCTTGTTTCTCCTTGTCTCTAAAACTCTACACATGCTGAGTCTTCAGCATTCAGTTCATACCATGCCCCCATCCATCCTTCTTCCAGGCTTAGTTTCATATAGACATTACTAATCTTTATATCTCTTAAGTCTTTCCCTCTGTAGGATAACACCATATGAAATTGTTATTTACTGCTGTATCTCTTCCAAAGGACATGTAAGTTCCCAGACATAACAAAGTTTGCTTTTTGATTTCTTCTATTTAGCACCTAGCATAATTCTTTAACATGTTAGGCACCCAGAAAACTTTGGTTGAATGGATAGATGAAAGAAGAAGGAACACGATTAATAGTGTAATTTATAAATAGTCAGTCTTGGAGGCAGTTAATTATCTTTAGGGAGTAGTCTGGAAAATCCTGAGATAGACAGGTAACTGCCTGCAGACCTGCCTCCACAAAGCTCTGTCTTAAATCACTTTTACATGATTAGGTTCTAAGCCACATATGGAGTTCTATTCAGGATTTCTTCCTTTCTAACTCACAAAAGACTTTAAACTTGCCGTCACAAAATAGAACCATTTAAAGTTTTACTTACAGGTTTTTTGCCTATATATATGTATTTATATACATACATAAATATACATTTGCTTATCAAATATTTGTATATCTAACGTATCTACATTCTAACATATACATATATACACATATACTCCATGCGATTTCCCATACAGATCACCTAAGTAAAATATTATCAATAGGCTATTTTAAGTTTAGCTATAAAGCATAAAAATGAAATCAAATCAAGATCATGTAAATGACTTTGGTAGCCAAAAATATCTCTGCACTAGTATTTTATATATATATATATATATATATTTATTTATTTATTGAATCATAGCTGTGCCCTAGTATTTTTTTGTTTTGTCTGTCTTGTTATATTTTAAACATCTTAGATATAATATTGTATTTATTTTTGACTTTAGAATACTTAATGAATTGTTTAATCTGAATCTTGAAAGGTATTGAAAATTTTTCCATTGGTAGCAGAGAGTATAGTGCTGATGTATCCCAGCAATGATTGCTGAAGTGTCTGCTTTTCCTTAAAGGTCATTTAATTTATGCTCCACCTGCAAACCTAAGAAGATAAAGTCTTCTTGAAAATTTATGCTTTTGCCATGAGAACATGGACCTCAGTTCCTTGGTGTCCTTGGGATTCTATTTTAATATATCCATGTATCATTAAAAATAAATAAATAGTCAGTGTTTTTATACGTGCTCAATCTAAATATAATCGACTTCCTTCTACCTCACAACAGGAAGATGAACACACTAGTTTAATAAATAATAAAAATGGTGACTTCACTGGACTTTTCCCTTTCTTTAAAATTACTTTCTTTCCAAAATTTTAAGTTGAAAACCAAAAGGAAGATCAATATAGCCTTGTAAAATACCATTTATATTCTTTTCCCAACAACTTCTCACTTCCACTTCATAGCACACCAGACAGCAGTGCTCACTCGTTAACTAGATAATAGCCAGCTAATTTTATGCACAAATTCTAAACAGTCAGTACACACTTTCTCCCATCATCTGGGTTGAAAAGCCTAAATTCAGGGAATCAATTTTCTAGTCATTCTCTAAAAATACATTTTAACTTGAGCATCCATGTGAAGATAGTCTTGGCATTACTGAAGAATAATTTTATAAAAACCTAAGTTGCCACTACAAGTTCACATTTTGAAACAGATACGCTATCATGGCTGGCCTGGAAAATGGTAGAAACACTGGAACCAAAAATAGAACACTGGAAACACTCTTATCTCTGGGCCTCAGATCTTATTCTACAAAATGAGATAATCAAAATTGATATCTTTTTTTGAATATTATAAGTCTAGAAGACTTATTTGGGGAGGAAAAAACTCACAAATCCTTGGTACCACTTGAAATGCTTACATTGTAAATTTCTGTAAAAAGAAATAGAATACCATTGGGGTAAAAAAAATCACACTCTGTTAGCAAAAAGATTTTATACATGAGACGTTGTCTAAAATTCCATTTGAATAACAGAAGACAGGTGCTAGAAAATATTGCAAAGGTAGACAAAGAAGATATTCCAAGGGTAGGAGTAGCCGTAACTCATCAAAAAGGCAAAGGCAAATTAGAAAAAGATTAAATCAAATTTAATCACATCAACTAGATCAGAATGACTAAAATTATATAGCTGCCTTATTAAAGTATTAGATGGGGATGTACGCAGAGTGTGGGTATTTTGGGACACATGAATGTGGAGAAAAGTCTAAAGCACCAATCACTCTGTCTGAACCAAGGAGATGCTGAATAAGTACCAGGGTTTTGTTTTTTTTTTTTTTTTATCTCTGAACTATGTTTAATGAGCTTTAAATTTTTTTCAAAACAGCCATTTTCTGTCCAGCAGATTTTTACTTATATTCTTTCCTAAAACACTTCTTCATTCATTAGCTCTTAGCTAACCTTTTTGATCAGGACTCAATTTAGGTACGTTTCTCTAGAAGTATCCCTTGGTTCCAAGTATTCCTTGGTTGCTTAGTTTCTTTTTCTGGGAATTTTCATAACCCTCTCATGGTGTGTGTGTACACATATTTGTATGAAAATGGTAGGTATCTCAGTAAGCACATAAGATGTCAAAACATAAGATACACTGTCTTACAAACATCATGGAGCCATAAAGTTGTGATTTAAAAGGCATGTGAGATTAAAAATTTCTAACCCCTTAAAACTGCTTGATCACAAATTGTATGGCTATGATTCTTCACTGATGGATAATCTATTGATTCTTCACATATTTGCATCTTTAAAAGATTGTTTAGAAACAGTCTTTTAAAAAACTGAAGTATGATACAAATTCATTAATTGAGTGAAGGAGAAAGAATGTTTCTAAACGTCTTATTTCACAGATAAAGAAACCTAGGTTCAGATAAGTTAAGGGACTTTTTCAGGCTTGCCCACTAATTAGCGGCAGACTGAAAACTGGACTGCTCAGCTCTGATCTCCAAATCCAGTGATCTTTTGAATTGACCGTGCTATGTTCATTGGGAAAGAATCTACACAATGAGTGTAAATAGGTGAGTTATTCATGCAGAAGATAAAGGGACACAAAAGGTTGATCAGGATTTTTATCTCCTCAATTTTAATATTAAAGTCCTCATCATGATTATCAGAAAACTCTAGTGTATAATGAATCATTCCAAATCTGAAATCAATATGCTATTTTGAATACTCACAAAATCTTCAACATCTAAAGATATTGTAGTTTTATGGTTGATATATCTGCTTCTTTGGAACTTGTCTAGTTTATTCTTCTGGTAATTTATAAATACATGTTGGTTGATTTACATTATATTTGGTTCAAGGTATTTGGATAGACAAGCATAAAATATAAAGTCATATAATTTAAATATATGCAGGTAAATAACCAAGTAATCACAGAACTTATGACACCTTTATATTTATGTTTAACATTTTGTTTGAATTCTTCCCAGATTACTAGGGATAATTTTCATTATTTTAAAATAAAAGAAAGACTGTAGTCCCAGCTACTCGGGAGGCTGAGGCAAGAGAATCACCTAAGCCCTAAAAGTTGCTGTGAGCAATACCATGGCACTCTACCGAGGGCAATGAAGTGAGACTCTGTCTCTAAAAATATTAAATAAATAAAAATAAAATAAAAGGAATATTAATGTTTTCCCCCATACAACAATAATTCTCAAGGGTTATTTCTAAAAGTATGGATGAGGATAGTGTCTGTTGCTCAAAGGAGTAGGGCACCAGCCCCATATGCCAGAGGTGGCGGGTTCAAACCCAGCCCCGACCAAAAACTGCAAAATAAATAAATAAATAAATAAATAAAAGTACCGATGTTTGTTTTAGGTTCTATATATCTGTTACATTGTCAAATGATATATTTTTTCTCATTATAGGGGAGGTACATTTGGTATTTCTTCTTAAACCAGTTTTTAACATAAGCATATTCTACAATACAGTGAGAAAAAATTTTCAATTTCTCTCTTGCATGAAATATCTGAGCTAATAATTTAACTAGAAGAAGGAGACTCTTTTCATTAGGTTTTCCCTTTCAACAACAGCTTTGTTAGCCTACTGAGTCATGACGAGTAATCCTTTATATGCCAGGGTACGCTGTTCTTCCTGACGAACTAACAAATTAAAATGTAATGTGAACCGATGGTACTGGGAATACTGAGGAATAGCCACTGATGTGAGAAGGAATCTATAATGAAACCATGAGGTACATTTTAATTATAATTTTATCAAACTGGTATACAAAAGAAAATGCTATGACTGAAGAGAAATCCAAGGAAACTATTGTATAGTCCAGAGCACAGGAAAGCGATAGCACTTGTCTCCTCCACCTTCTGCAGCTGGGCCTCTCCCCCAGAGCCTTATTTTATTACATTTTGCCAAGGGTTAGGAATGATCGAATGATTTTTCCCACCTTCATCTCAAGTTAAGAGAATTATTCATCTATTTTCTGTCTTTCTCTCTTTTTATTTGGAAATGTGGTCTGCTAAAAACTAAAATGAATCACAGTACTTATCAGCTCAATTTATATATATGTGATACTGAAGGCAACGGCCAGACACTAAGCCATAGGTTAGCTGCAAATTCACTAATGATCATAAATAGTGGGGAAAAGATATCTTGGTGAATCTGTGATAATGCTGAACAATAAATGTCACAATAGAAGTCACAACATAAGATCATATAATTTGCATGACTATGACATCAGACAGATTTACAGAAAGCTAAAAAGAGTGCAAAATGTTGCCCATAAGATGATCAAAGTCGTATTTACTGTTCATATATTTAAAAGTAGAATTTCTCATTATTTGTTGACATATAATGCATTTAGTTTAAAGAGTCATATTCTGAAAAAGAGCAGAATCCAACATGCCTAGAAAATATTCTTTCAAACTCCAAAACAATCATATATCAGAGAAATAGAATATATTTGGAGTTTATAGACTATATTATGGAAAAAAATTTAAATGTATACTAGGGAAAATTTTTAGTGACATAATTTTCATTTAAGCTTGCAAGCCTTTCATGTTATCTTTGATGTCAATAAATTTTCAAACATAATATCTACAATTATATTTAAGGAAGATGTTTTAAGTTCTAATGTTACATTCTGGAATTATAATTCATTTTACTAGTTTCTATATTACTGTTTTACAAATTTTCTTCCAAAGCTATGTAAAACTTTCATAAGGAAGCTCTGAAGTCAGACCCATTAAACCATCATGACACATCTTATTTCAAGAACTCTTAATTAGCAGATCAATGACCTAACAGACCACACCAATTCATTCCAAGCCTGGTAAAATATTGGCTCATAAATAGAACTGTGCTAGCTTCACATCTGAAGAAAATTTCAGTATCAACATATATTTCCCATGCGTATGACTACTATTTTTTAAAATTATATATATTATATGTGCTTATCTATCTACCTTTTACCTGTCAAATATTTTCACATGTTGCATATGGTTTGAGCAGAGCTTGGTGTGTGCAGGGTTTGGGTGACTATTACTACTTTCATCAATGTAATTTAGTGAAAACTTGTTTTGGCAAAGAAACTCAAGTCCAACCTAGCTGGAATCTTTAGAAAACAATGAGACAAAATATCCTACATTACAAGTAGGAGCAAAAGTGAGAAATAACATTTTTGTTGTTTCTGCTCATATTAATATCAAATAATATTAAAAGATAGTAAATGTAGAAAGAAGAAAAGAAATACAAAATTATCACACAGGAAACACACAACGGTAATTGCTGCTGGCAGGATTCACTAATGGATGCTAAAATAATTGGATAATTCATATAATCTCTGAACATCTCACTCAATATATTTATTAGTTACAAAAGGGAAAGAGTAAATTTACCATGGACAGACCCAGTACAAACTACTTCCCCAGAGATAAAATACCAGGGGGGTCCATGTTATTGATATATGATTCACTTAGGATGCATTATTTCTATAGTATTCTTTCCAAAAATTTACAATCTCAGCCTTATCCATACATAAGCATCACATAAGGGACAGTCATTCTAGGACTTGACCAGGATAAAATATTTCAAGACCATGAAAACCAAGTAAAGATTTAGCAACTGTCACAGATTAACATAAACTGAAAACAGAGCAATGAAACATAATCTAATATTCTCATTTTTATCCTGGAACACAAAAATTATACTTGTGGGATAACAAATGAAACTCCCATAATGTTTGCATATTACTTAATACTACTGCACCATTGTGAGTTGTTCAACGACATAAAGAAATTTTACTAAGACTATGTCAGCTGATAACATTAGGGGAAGCTGAGTAATAGGTATAAATACTTTGTGCTTTTTTTTTTTTGCAACTTTTCTGTGATTCATTGACTATTCAAGATGATTTTTAAAAGCTATTATTATGAAACTTTCAAGGAAGTAATGAAGTAAATGAAGCCAACTCCAAAACTTTATGTGACCCTTTTACAAATGTTATAATTATTCATTATCCTAGTTCTTTTTGCCTCTACATAAATGGATGAGAATAATATGAACCAATGCAATTGCTTAGGCCTCCCTTGTGTTACCATCATAATGTTTACCAGTCATAAAAATTTATCCTATTATTTCAGCAACTTCAATATAAGCATTTATGGATTGCCACTACTTGTCATGCACTGAAGAAGATATGTATAAAATGATCACGATGCCTCTATCTACATATAATAATGAAATCTAGAAAAATAGCTTGCATAATTTATAATCGCACATGCCCATACTGACTCACTAGACGTCAAAATTATTTTGAGTTTTATTGGTACATTTGCATGTATTTCATGGTTACATTCATGGCTAAAAATCTACTGGCATCATTGAGAAGATCAAGTACCTGAAGAATTCTGCTGTCATTAAATTTGTAATAATGGCAAGAGATCATATAAACAGATCGGACAAAGTAAATTATTATAATACAGAAACAAAGGTTTTACAACATGAACTTTGAAAATAGGATGACATGAAAATAGCATGTAAGCAGCACAGTAGAATGATGCCATCACAGAAGTTAAGCACAGGGTATTATCTCTGGCTGGTAGAGTCATCAGAGGAATACTTTACGAGTAGCAGTCCCAGAGATCTCATCTTAATACTCATTTTATTAACTTTATATTTTAAATCATAAAATACTTATTTATTTCCTCCTAATTTACCAAAAGATTTTACAAAATATTTCATTTCCATAGAAATTATCCAAGAAGAAGCACCGCTGTACAGTAATGATACTCTCAGGATAAAATGATTGGTAGATACTTTCACCTCACCAAGCTCAAAGTATGCATGTTAATAGTCAAGCGAAGGTCTGGTTTGCTTATGATATATGGACTTGAACCACGGATATACAATGACTGAGGCATCAGGCTGCACGTAAGTTGAACCAATCATTTATAATCTAAATGAACCAAATCATTTCTAATGTAAAATTCAATTGATACATTACTTCTTTGTGTCAATTTTCTTTTCATTTAGTTTAAGTAATATTCTTTTCTACATATGTAATTCCATAAGGAAGGAGATTCAAAGAAGATTTCAGAGGGGGAGAAAAGATTAGAGAAAAGAGACTACAAAAGAAAGTCAGGTAAAAGCCCTTTGGACACTCAATAAGGTAGATAATTGGGAAAGATGATAAAACAGTGCTATTAAATAGGTCAAAGACCTGGGAAGGGTTTAAGAATCCAAAGGTGATTTAAAAAGTATAGAAAAATGTGTATCTGAACAATGTATACTATCTTTTATTATCAGAAATTTATAACATGAACAAATAAACCAAGAAATCTAAAATATTTTCTGCCTTTATTCATTTATACATCTCTGAATGTACCAGGAAATAGTACCTGGCTATATTTTCTATCATGAAAGGATGTCTTCAGTAAAAGTATAAAAACAGATCCTTCAATAAGGGGTGTTAACAGGTTTTATTTTAATTCCACAGATACAATATACAATATTAATCTGATACAACCAAGGAAACATTTACTTAAAGGGAGAGAAGTAAAAAACAAAGGCCAAATGGCCACCAGGTGGGCTCCATTGGGTTTATAACACTTTGGGGAGTGTGATGACCACATCTGGACACTTTTTAAAGCAGCAATATTTTTACCTGAAGCTAATGTACCATAATGAGTGATGTATTTAAACAACCATTGAACTTGTCTTTCATTTTCTTCATCTGAAAACAAAACTAAATCTTAAGTGGTATGTAAATGCCTTAATCATGGCTTCCTTCAAAAGTCTTTAGTTTCTAATGATTTCAGAAGTTGATTCACATTCCTTAGTTGTGTTTATTCCTATATTTTATCACCTAATACAGTACCTAAGACATAATAGGTGCTTAAGTATTTTCTGGCTGGCTGGATATTTACGCACATATCTAAATAGCATTGGTTTACTTTGAGTTGTTATTTATATTTCTATGTCTCTGTATATTCTTTCTAAAAAGGAATTTCATATTAAAGCATTTTAAAAATGAGGACACTACCCATGTTGGAAAAAACTTTTATATAAAAATAAGCAGAAAGACCCAGCCTCTAGACAATTTTCCATACCATAGAGTCACCCAAAGAGATTTTTCAGTATATGCAGAGGGTGCCAAAAAACATACATTTTAAGGTAAAAAATTCTATTAAAATTGTAATAATATATACTGAGAACAAAAGATGAATACAAATCATGTCGAGCATCTCTTATAATTGCAGAAGTTAAATGCGACTTGATTATTACAAATTGAATTCATTTTTTTTTTTTTCCTTTCTGAAAACCTGGATACACTTTTTGGCACCCTCTATTTTTACCCAAGTATGGAGAGTGCACTAGATGTCATACAAGAAATTCCTAGGAATAAATAAACCCGAATATTAAATTGTTTGCTCTAAAATATTTCATCCTTTACTATTTTTGTCTGTTCACAAGCCCATCACCCTTCACTCAGAGGGAAATTGCTCAGGACAACATTTTACCTACATGCTTAAAACCTTTTAATTCAAGTTGAAATTCATCATAATGAATGGAGATGAAAATTAGGGTGAACGAACTGCTGTGGCTCCTGAAATACTTCTTATAAATTCTCTGGATGAACTTCTATTCTACTCTTGCCTTAAAAAACAGAAGTTAAGCCTAAGTAGACATTTTATTGATATTCGTGAAACAACTAAAAGAATACAAACAATTTATTTGTCCTATGGCAATTAAATATTGTTCCAGCAGGCCAGAGCCTCTTTCTCATCTAGTTCTAGGGATGTCTGGATGAGATTCTTCAATATACTGTTCATTAGCGCTCTACCCTTCGATTTTACCTAAGTCTCGATTTCTTAGTCATGAAAGGTGACTGTTTTTCTCCCCTTGCTCACTAGATTGAACATTTTTTAATGAGGGAAAAAAAATGGTAAAGCATTTTATAAAATATTAAAATAATTATCATTACCATCCTTGCCCGATCTCTCCCTCCTCCTCATCATCATCCATTTTTTTCTCCACCCCCATCAGGACCTATCCCACAGCCATAACTCTGAATGTCACCTGTCCACTCTTTGAGCAGCTGGTTGCTTCCTTGTTCATTGTTTCCTCTCAAAAATCTTAAAACCTAATTTAGCCTTTGGCGCCCACTGCAGGTGGCCAGAGGAATAAATTAAATCCCTTCTGGCTAAATTCTGCAGTGCCTTTATTTCAAGTGTTTTTTGTTGGTTATTCTATCGGTTAAAGAATCTCATTTACAGATCTCTTCATCTTGTGAACTCAATACTAACTTAATATGTATAAGTATAAGGTCTGATTAACTATCTAATAACAAACTAAGAAAGAGATAAGGTCTTAATGTATATTAACAATTACATTTGTTATAAATTTTAATGATTGTTACATAGCCACACAAGCTGTTTGGTTGTCTAACTCCCTTCTGACATTGTCTGCAATTTTCATGTTAAAGTTGTTTAATGAATCTATTTAAAACCTGTGATGTTTTAGTTGTTTCCTAGAATAGTCCTAAGTATTATAGTGGGCAGTGACCACTTGTGAATGAATAAAACACGAGTGGATGTACACTAACATGCTAGCGCATGTGAAAACCTAAACTCTCCTCATAACTAGTTCAGTTTTTACAGACACAATTATATGCAAAAGGAAGAATAATGATTTGGTAAATATCATAAACCTATAACATAAACAGGAAAATGTAATAGAAGAATGTGTTAGGTTTATTTTTAACAGTTCGTAGTAAAATAAACTGAGGGATTTTTCTCAAAAGTTTATTGCCGTAAAATCTTGTTAGTTTTTTATTTCAAGAACTATAATATGTTTATGTTTTCAAGTGTCATTTTATTGTGAATATAGCCATAAATATGGAGATTTTCAGATAAGATTTAAAAGGGTTTTTTTCTGTTTACAAAAAACCTTCAGTTAATTATACCTTTAAAGATGAAAAAGGTACACAGCAGTTCTTTTTAAACTGCACATACTATACATTTCTTCTATAACAAATTGATATGATTATAGAATCATAGTTTTGGGGAATTTTAAAAAGGCTGAAATGGACTGTAAATTTAAAGACTTTATTTTGAACCTGTGTAATTATAATAATAACCTTTAATTCTTTCCTAATGGTCTAGATGGAATTAATTGGTTATTTCATAATCAGGGCTCATCTTGTTTGGAATTTTAAAAGTCTCTTCTTTCTCATAATGGGTTCTATCAAGCTGAAAATGTTCTGAAAGCACATTTTTAAGAGCCTTGGCATCCCCCCCCCACTTTTTCCCTTTCATCTTTCTTCTTCATTATTTGCAAAGAATAAGAACCCATTTTTATTCCTTTGTAATTCTGCTTTGGTCAAGCTATCATTTAGGTCTTAGTAACAGTCTTTTTCTCATAATTATTTTTCCTATGTTGAGACTTTTTATTGGAAATAGGATACAACTTACAAAAATCTAAAATCTGTTTTTTGCTTAGTGGAAATTCTAAGCTATCAAATTCCTAAATAGCTGCCATGCTGCCATCTTCTGGTTATACTGCAAGAGTTTTTTAATACCTACAAGCTTTATTTTAAAATGCATCCTGATGTATTTTGAATGCTTTTTTAAAAGCCTATTAAATTAAGGACATACATTTTTATTATTAGAACCACTGTATCAAGAAGAGTTCAGTAGCCTAAAATCCTACAACACATAACATCTTACACTTTAAGTCTAAAAATTGAATGGGTAGCAAAACATAGAGAAGTGTTTTACATTAGAGCCCAATGAAGGTTTCCTGACATTTTTCAATCATATTACCCTTTATATCATTTTTCACATGTTCTCAATGTGGCAGCAAGATGCGTGCTCTTCTCTAAATGAGTGTGAAACTTTCCCACATCCACAATTCCCTTTAAGATTACTACTAATGGCTATTTTATGCTGTTGCTTGTAACACTGAAGCATTTACCAAATTAAGTGGCTTATTGTCACCTTCAGGCTCTGCCAGAAACTACACAGGCCAGTGACCCACAACTGAGGACAGGGTAGAATAAAGTTTTTACATATCTTGAAAGTACTTTTTTTGTTGTTGTTGATTTATTTAAGGGATCATTAAGACCTACAGCACCCTCTTGTTTGTGTGATAATCTGATCTAATGAAGTTGCATTTTTTAATGAAATTCCCACTTACCCCACTGGCATTTTCTTCCTAGTATCCCTGGAGACAAACATAGAAGCATTTATATATGAGATACATTTTGTTCTCACAGTGAAACCTGATTTTAAAATGTAAGATATTACATACATTGCCTCAAGTTCAAATGAGGAAGTGCATTCAGTGGCTTCAAGTCATATGCTATTTTCAGATGGCTATCTGAGAGCATAAATCATAAAAAGTCTTTGAAAATCATAATGCAAATGGCCCCAGTAAATGTTTAGCAACAGAAGATTTTCCCAATTGTTTATTAAGAGCAATCCAAAACCTAAAGCAGTTGAGTTAGGTGCTAATTCATTCCTGTTATTAGTAATTAGTGATGAAATGGTATTTCTAAGTAGTTCAGAAGCTTTGTCATATAAACAGAACTTAAAAGGTAGTTTTTGAACTTTACAGCCTTGGGCAAACAGGTATTTTGAATAATCAACACCTTTGAGAGCATATGCCAAGTTTAAGTAGCAAAACTGGCCCACTTATCATGGGCCCAGAAATGACCTCGTAACTAGTGGACACAGTGTATATGTGTGTGTGTGTGTGTGTGTGTGTGTGTGTGTCTGTACTGCACCATACCCAGATGCTTGATAACTATTTGTTTACCAAACTGTAGGACCTGAAAAATTCCTGTCATTGCCATGACAAAATTATTTTTTAGTCTCCTAGAGTCACAAAAATTGCTGTTAAAAGTTGATGTCAGGGGAGGGATGAGCCAAGATGGTGATCTGTAGCCAGCTTTCCACAGAGGTTCCCGTCCAGAAGGAGAGTTAAAGGACAGAAACTCAGTAAGAAAGCTGATGGTTTGGATCTGAGCCAAAAGAAAAGGTCAAAGAGCGCACATCAACCCTGCTAGGGCAACCTGAGACCCAAGGACACAAACAAAAAGGTACAGAGCACATCACCAAGCAGATGGGAGTCCCCTTCCCCATGAGAGAGGTTTGCAGTATACTCCATACCTCCATACAAACAAGCGAGCAGAGTTCAGATGTCCTCCCACTCTACCCCACGGGAGAGACCCTCTAAAAACTAAATCTCCTTCCCCCAATAGGGTGCTGCGGAGCTCTCCAGCCAGGCATAAAACTGTATATACTCTCTACCTGCAAGTTGATGTTCCTGGTGTTCCCCTCCACTCTCACCCCAAGGTCTGGAGGCCTGTTCCCCACAGAGTTCAGATTCGTGGAGATTTTCTCAAGGGGTGTGGACAGGCGCAAACTTGCTGAACTGTGCTGGTTTTCCGGCTCGCAGTCATGAAAGGGGAGAGAGCTGTGAGGAGACCTGACTGGTGGGAAGGTCTCCTGAGGCACGAAATAGCAACCAGCTCGGGGAACACTAGCTGGAGAGCTGCATCCCTGGGGATGTTTTGAGGAGACACTCCCAGTCTTCTGGGCTGCCAGGGGAAGCAGCAGCTTCTCCGGTGCCGGCAGAGCAAACTGGCAACCAAGGCACGTGAAGGATTTGCCTGAGGTGGTACCAGCTGGGACATAGAGCAGGGATTAGAATACTCCACAGAGGGGCTTCTTTGCTTAACCTGGTCCTCAGGGGATGAAAGCTGAGACAAAGGGCTGGGACTCACAGACTGAGTAAAACCCATTTGCAGCCCCAGTCTGATCAGGGAAAATAGCCTTGACAGAAATAAATTCTTCAAACTTGTTCTGCTGCAGCAGCAACATCAATCAGGGACAGGGCTGGAACTGAGTGAATCGCCCCAGCCCCTGTTAAGTACCCAGGTTGTCAGGCCTCAACTCCCCCTGCCAAACAGTGACAGGGAGTAGCGGACTGGATGGGGAGCCACAAACCTCACTGTGACCCAGGCAGGTACAAACCTCTGGAGCATCTGCTCATTGGAGGAACCTGGATCACAACTGTTACTACCGACTGGGTGTGACAGAGGGGCAAGGTTGTGAAGGAGGCATCAACCTTCCCAGACTAATTTACTTGCTGGGGGCTGCCCTCCTGAGCTCACAGAGCATCAAAGTGAATTATACGAGAGCCTCCAGTGGATCCCTGCTATCTAGTTGCCAGAGACTTTTTTAACTCTTCCATTTGAGATTGGTGCTGGCTAGGACAATTGATTAGGACCTCTTCAGTCAGGCTAATCACCCAAGGACTTTCCAAAGCAGTACCCTGGGTGTGTGGTAGTGGGAAGGTTTGATTTGGCTTTTTCAATTGTTGCTTGTGGGGGGTGTGGCAAATTAACTCTGGTATTTCTTCACAACTCAGATTTCAATCCAGAGTAACAGATTCTCTAGGGTAAGACAAAAACCAACTGAAAATAAGACAGAGCCACTTAACCCCACCACACCAAGAAGGTCCCCAGTTTCACAAGCAGTGGCAAAACTCTAGGGGAAAATGTACAGACGCCAGTCCAAGCTTTTAAGCAAAGAACTGGTCAATCACTATTCCTAGAACTCCCAGCCCAAATTGTCCTTATCTACTCATTTAGCCAAGTGGTGTAAAATTAATCATGGGGCGGAATCAACGGCAAAGCTCTGGAAATGTGAACAACCAGACTAGGTCAACCCCCCAAGGAATAATCTGGCAGACACAAGTGAGGATCCTATGCATAAACAGATGGCTGAAATATCAGAATTTGAATTCAGAATTTGGATTGCAAACAAGATCAATAAAATAGAGGAAAAGGTGGATTTAGAAATTCTGGGTGCATTTCAAAAATTGTCTCAAGAAGTCAAGGAATTCAAAGACCAAATGACCAAAGATTTGGACACATTGAGGCAAGAAATTTCAGCCCTCAAAGATCTGAGAAACAAAGTAGAATCCCTCAGCAACAGAATGGAGCAAGCAGAAGAAAGGATTTCTGACATGGAAGACAAAGCTAT
>CAUYON010051209.1:0-15754 GCA_963573935.1 Arctocebus calabarensis | reverse complement strand
TTTCAGCCTGGATAGTGCCGTGACATCACAGCTCACAGCAACCTCCAATTCCTGGGCTCAAGCGAGTCTCCTGCCTCTGCCTCCCAAGTAGCTGGGACTACAGGCACCAGCCACAACGCCCGGCCATTTTTTGGTTGCAGCCGCCATTGTTGTTTGGTGGGCCCAGGCTGGATTCGAACCCGCCAGCTCAGGTGTACGTGGCTGGCGGCTTAGCCCATTGAGCTACAGGCACCGAGCCTCTTCTTTGATTTAACAACAAACAAAAAACCCTTGAACTGAGTAGCACACTTGATTTGAAATAATCAACCTACTGTGAATTAGTTTACTTTTCCTAGGAACAGGCTTAGAGGGAGGGGGAAGGGAAAAGGCATAGGCACAATGGCCAAAGGTAGTTAAAGGAGGAAGAAAGGGGGACCTAGCATCTAATGGATCCTCATCTGTCTCATGATTCTGCATGAGATGAGGCCTGCTTCTGTTTGCCCACCACTGTGCCAATAAACTTTAGAGGAAAAAAGTTCCATCCCAGGTGATTTTCCTCAGCCGCTGTATTGAGGAGGGACCAGGCATGGGCAGGGGCTGGCACCAGCTACCTACAGCCTGTCAATAGCAGTCTATGATGCTCCAGTCCCATTGCTCCACTCTCTTCTGGCCCTCACTTAACAAAGGGTGTGGCACACAGAGGCATACTAAAGGAAGAGGCCAATCAAGATCTAGCACAAATGAGGATGGTTAAAAAAAGGACACAGAAAAAAAGAGCGTGGGGGCAAAAGATTCTGCCCAGAAAGCTGAACTGAAATAGAGGAAAACGTTTATTCCATTGAATATGCTTTATTGAGTGTGTTTGTCCAAGGCACTATGCTAAGGGCTGTGGAGGCTCGAGGGTGACATAGTCTAGCCAAGAAGAGAGACAAGGAACATGAAATGGTCTGTGGTATATGGCACGAAGGCATTAGATATGAGGGAACAGGGTCCTCATGTCAGCACATCAGTGTCAACCCAGTGAAGAGATGCCTGAGCCCCACCCATGGAGATTCTGGTCAGCAACCCCAGGCTGGGACCTGGCCATTGTATTGCAGCAACCTGCAAGTAAAAGAGATGAAATTTGAAACAAAGATAGTCTTACTTCCAGGTAGATCTCAACCACAAGTAGGCTGTAGAGTTGTATGGGTTTTGTTAAAATGTGGATTCTTATAGTCTTATTGAATCTAAACCCTTACAGTGCTTGATATATTTTTACTGAATAAATGGTTGAGTGGACTGATCTCTCCAATTTATAGATACCCATGAGTCCTACCTTGAAATGGTTATATGTTCTCTGCTCTTATACTTCAAGAATTTAGGGAGCAGGTCTGAACCTTCCCGGGGCTAAAAGAGAACTGAAATCTGGAAAAGTGTCCCCAAACACTCCACCTCAAATCTTGTGAGCTTCTGTTAAGCTCTGTACTGAATGCTTCAACTCTCTTCCACTCAATGCAACCAGCCACCATGCCCAGTGATTCCAGGTGCTGGGAGCCTCTGTCCACACTTACTTACCACCTTGCTCAGGCTGTACAGTGATGGTGTCCCCCAGCTGCCACATCCTGGGAAGTCATCCCAAAGTGAAAAGAATGAAGAGGGCACAGAAGACCAGTTCATAGGCATGAGCAAGAGGGACCTCACAGATGGCAAGAGGCACCTCACAGATGGCAAGAGGCTGCACGAACCATCAGTTTGTCCAATTGACAAAGAAAAATGGTACAAAGAAATGTGCTATAAAAGGAAAATGGGTAAGCACTGGAACCAGTCAGTCCCACATTCAAATCCAGCTCTACCACTCTTCAGGAAGGCTTTTCTTATTCTTTATCTTCTCCTCTTTAAAATGGAGCTGATAATACTCCCTCATGAGAGGCTATGACAGTTAATGAGATAATTTGTGTAAAGTGCCTAATAAAGTATTTAGTAAAGAGTAGGTTCCCAGTACAGGAAGCTTGAGTTGTCCAGATGCTCTAGGACAGTGCTGTCTACCGTGGTAGCCACTAGCCACGTGTGACTACTTAAACTAATTTAAAGTTCACTTCCTCAACTGCACTAGCCACATGCTTAATAGTCACATCTGGCCCAGCCTGAGCAAGAATGAGACCCCCATCTTTACTAAAAATAGCTGGGTATCATGTTGTGCCCTGTAATCCTAGCCACTCAAGAGGCTGAGGCAAAGGGATTGCTTCAGTCCAAGAGTTTGAGGTTGCTTTGAGCTAAGAAGCCACAGCACTCTACCTAGGGCAACAGAGTGAGACTGTCAACAACAACAAAAAGTCACACGTGGCTAGTGGCGACCATAGTAGAAAGCACAGATAAGGAACATTTCCTATATCACATAAAGTTCTATTGCACAGCACTGCTCTGTGCTTATTGTTGTAAATAAGGGATACTCCCTGGTCATGACAACCCGGAGACTTGTTTGGAAGATTCTCCTCTGGGACTGTCTCAGAGGAATGTGCTTGTCTCTGAATCAGCAGGTGCTTTATGAGGGCCTGAATCAGGCAATCAGAGCTCCCATTTCCTCCCTTTCCTTCCCATTCAGTGCTCACCAGTATCAGAGTGGACCCTGATGCTGATCACAGCCAAGTTAGGCCTCCTGACAGAGACTTTAGACTCCTCCTGCAGCTGGGCTTTCCCCACCATCTTACTCCGGCTCTCATCTCCCTGCTCACCATGATTATCCCTCTCCAGAGAAGTCTCTGCTCTGGATCTATTCCCTCTGCCATGCCTAACCCTTCTATTCTTTACCGTGCTTCTGCTCATATCTCATTCTTTGCATGGCAGGTGCATTTCTCTATTTTCTCTTCAAGCCACATAATGCTCAGCCTTCCAAATCTGGCCCAAAACTGTCTTCTCAAAGGCTCTTCCTGGTCAGCCTTGTTGCTAGTCTTAGGGGTTTCTGTTTGCCTTAGTTCATGTATAGCTATTGCTAAATTGGTTTGCTAATACTTCAAAACCATCTCATGTAGTATGTCAAGCTTTCCTCACATGGCTGAGCACCTGCTGAGGAAGGGACCCTTCAACATTTGTTTGGAATCTTTCAAAGCAGAACAGGCATCTATGAAGAGGGCAAATTATATCTGGCATCTCCTCGTTTTGCCAGTTCATTGTTCCCTCTCACCTCACCTACTCACCCACCTATCTTTGCAGGGATCCCTTCTACACTTGTAGTCACAGTCTCGTCTTGGCTTGTCCTCTCCAAGGTGCAGCTGTTCACTATCTGGCAAACCTGTTGATGCTGTTGGGGTGGATCAGTTTACATCAGTGGATGTCAGCCCTAATTGCACACTAGAATTCCCTGTGGACCTTAAAAAAAAAAAAAAGTGAATGTCCAGGTGACACTTAGACCAGCTGATCTGGATTCCAGGATGAGGCTGGGACTGCTGTCTGTTGCCTTTTCCCAACTCAGGTAATCCAAATAAAGTATGTGCCCAATATAAGTATGAGGAGAGACATGACGAGTAGTTAAGAGAGGGGTTCTGAAGTGACACTGTGTCAGTTCGAATGCCAGTTCTAACTGTGTCTGTGTGGTCCTGGCCAGCTTCTGAACTTACCTGTTCTCTCCTCCGTAAATGGGAAGAATACTAATCATAGCACCTCCCCATGGGGCTGCCATGAGTGTCAAATGAGTTAATTCTTACCAAGTACTTAGCACCCTAATGTGGACATATCGTAATTGCTCAACAAAGGTTTACTATTATTATTCCTTCTCTCTAACTTTCTCCCTGTATCCTTTTGGACTTCTGTTCCCCCTCCATATTAGCAAAGACCCATTTCAGGCTTGATGTGGGGAAATGCAGCACCAGGGGAACATGTGATGGTGTGGAGGACTTGGGGGAGACATTGCCTACTCCACCTGTGCTGGGAAATGCCTGAATGTAGGGGGTGAAGTGTGATAGAGACCAGTTGGAAACCCAGAGGCTCCACAATCCTTTGGGAAGGCTGTGGAGACCCCACCTCCACCCCAGGCACTGGGTTGGAACACAAATTGAACTAGGGAGAGTGGTAGCTGCAGAGATATCACAGCCACAGAGACTGCCCTGCCTCACCCTCTCCGGGCACAAAGGCACAGGTCTGTAACTGCAGCAGCTTTCCCCAGCACCATCTGACATTTCTTCTGAATTTGCTGCAGTGCCTAATGTAGCACTCCATAAACTCTGCTAAATGTAGGCTGGAAGGGGGAGGGAGTGAAGGATGTGAGTCAGAAGGCATCCAGAAAGGGTAGATTACTATGAGATAGGTGGTCCTAAGTTTCTTTTCTGAGGATGGGCAGGTATATCCCAAAAGGGAAGCAACAGGACCTTCAAGGAAAACACTTCATCTATTTTACAAGTTTGCCCAGGCCCAGCAAAGGAATAACAAATGGAATGAGCAGGGATGCAGGCCACGGACAGACACCCTTAGGTAGACTCAATCTCATTTTTTCATTACTATAGTAGTTACCTTACCACTCACAGGAGTGGAAGTAGTTGTGGGCAAATTTGAGGGCCTAATGAGGACGTCAGAAACAGCCTGCTTGGTGCCCTAATGCTCCTGCCCACATGGCTGTGATATTCTTCTTGGCCCAGTCAGGCTAGGCTGGGATGTATGTTGTGTGTACCTCACTCCTCTATTTTCTTCCCCTTATCTTCCAAGTCACCTATCATTAAGGACCCAGTTCAAGTGCCACTGCTGAGAAGCTACCTGTGACTGCTCTAGCATTCTGATCTATTCTTTCTCTTAATTCCTAAGGCTTTTCTGGCAGGTTCTCTGGTCAGCTCACCAATCGTAGGCTTGTGATGTCTCTTATATGCTACCATGTACCATTATTTAACTTTTAGTTCATGAGTGTTATCTTCCTGCTGAAGCTGCAAGCTCCCTGAGGCCGTGGCTTCTGTATCTTTGAAACCCATGTGGCAGTGAAGTTGAGCATATTCAGTCACTTATTCAACAGATTTTGAGCACTGTACTAGGTACTAGGGATTTGGCAGTGAACAAGATAGAGTAATTATATATTAATAGCATTTAGTAAATATTTGTTAAACAGATGGGTGAGTGGATAAAGAGAAAGATGGGTTGGTGGTGAGTAGATGAAGTCCGTATCTGCAACATCCCTTTACTCTGTCACCTCAGAGAAAAAGCTAGATTCTTTACTCTCCTGTGACCCCTCAACTCTTCTTGAAGGAGTGGAGGGAAGTCCCAGGAAGTTTAGTCTTAGGAGGAGGGAGGCCGGAAACTCAAACAAGGGTAGTATTCATTTATAGACATTTGTTTGATGAGTGCTGGGGCCAGAAAAGACTGAAATCAATGAGTTATAGGACCTTGGGGTCTTCAGGTGTCATCTGGACTGCTACAGGCATCTCTTCAGACCATCCCTCTCAGATAGATGTTCCCCAGCCTCAGTGCTAACACATACCTGATGATGGGCACCTGATTGGTTCCCTCATTTTAACTTCTGTGTTGCCACATCTAAGTAACATCCAAAATAGAACTAGCCCAAGTTTTGGCCATGACATCCTAACCTGTAGCATGTGTACATGTACCCACATCTATGTACATCTGCTCTAATGTTAGATCAAAATGGCAACTAGGGAATCTGGCAGAGCCTGGCTTTCCTATTCTGGCAGCCCAGGCTGTCTTCCCAATTTGGGACTTGTGGAGGCTGTGACCTCAGCTGGAGCTTGGACCCATCCTCAATCTGGACAGTTCTTCAGCAAGAGGAGATGAAGGCCTAGACAGAGTCCAGGAAACCACACAAATGACCACCTCTTGACCTCAAGGAGGAGACAGAATACTTTCTTCTTTAAAAAAAAAAAAAAAAAGGTACTCTTTCCTCTCACAGTTTAACTTGCTCCACTGAACAGCCAGTAAAAGCTGCTAGTGCTTACTGATTCTGAAGGTAAGGGACTGAACCTTATCACCTATTGGGGCCCCTAATGAGTTTCCCTTTGATGTCCTGCCTTACCCCTAGTCTAGCTCCTTGCTCATTTGAATGTAGCCCTAAAAGGACAAGAACTTTCTCTTTCAGTGTGGACAAAACCAACAAAGCTAAGTCAAATGCTTCTAGAGGATGGGTAAAGGAAAGGTAGTGAGGTGAGGGGAGAACCTGGAGAGGGCAAGGAGGTGGGCAGTTGGTAAAGGTAGGTTCTGGTTTCATGATTATTAGTCTTATCTCTCCAAGTTCAGTGAAAAAAATAACAAACAACAATGGTGTCAGATTTTCATATGGTCTTCAGATGGTCCTGTCTCATTAAACAGATGAAGAAACTAAAGCCCAGAGAGAGTCTCTCAGAAAAGAGCAGATAGCTCATGTAAAGCCAGGACCCAGGTCTTCTGACTCCCAGTCCAGTGCTCTCTTAATACCCACTGTCTTCTCTCAACACTCCCAGGAGGGATCCAAGCCTTTGTTACTGCTGTGCCTCCCCCAACCCTAGCTCAGCAGTTAGGTCAGTTTAAAGCAAGTATGCAACACAAAGCCATGGAGGGGAATGCAACTGAAATTTGGATGGTCCTGACAGAAAATGAGAAGTAGGCATGCAGATGCTGTGAGGCTTTGGGCTTGAGGCAGCAAAAGAGATCAGGACTGACTGTGTAGTGGGTAGGGAGAAGCAGACACAGCTGCAGTAAGGAACGGGTGGGTGGTGCGGCAGTGGGCAGGTGTCGCCTGGCCTTGGATTCACTATGCTGGGGCCAAGCAGCTGGTTAGAAACAAAAACAAACACCAGGGATACAGGTTCCTGCTGTTAACAGCTTTAAACCGCCAGAGGAAAACTCCAAATAAATATAATTAGAAACTTGTAAAAACGTCCTCTCTGTAAATCTGCTCCCCTGGGTCTCCCCGTTCTCCCGGCCCTCCCCTCTGATGACCATATATCCTGATACTCTACTCTCATCCAGAAGTTCCTTAGATTTGTTTCCCTATACTCGATCTTCCCTCCAGCCCAGCAGCTCCTGCCCAAGTCTTTCCTCAGCTTGTCACTGGCAGTAGCCAGACCCGGAGAACCTCCAGCATGGGGCCCTAAAATCCATACCCCTCTAGGACTATGGTTACAGCCACAGGAAAAACCATAGGTAAGAGTGAGGGCCATAGCACCCTACTTAGGGGGTCATCATCCTGCCCATGTAGCTAAATCATGGCATCCAATAGCAACTACAAAGTAGTGCCTATATCTGAAGAGGGGAGCTCTTGGGGCAGAATACCAAGCACTAGTCTTGAAGCTGGAAATGTATAGAGTAGGACCAAAGACTGGGGCCCCTAGGAATATTCAGTGTCCACAGCCTGGACATTTCAGTCCTCTTCCCAACTTTGTTGGATACACATACATAGAAACATACATGTATTCTTCGGGGACTGTATGTAGGGGGTAAATTACTCACTTAAGGACACAATGAGAACAATTAGGTACTTGGGGCTCTAGGACACTGGGGTAGGGGAAGAAAGGTAGGCAGAAAAAGGGGCCAAAGAGGAGAGGCTTAAGGTTTAGGTGAGTAACCTGGGAAGGCCCGATTGCAGACAGCATCTTCTGCCTCCAGCAGGAAGGACTTTGATGAGATGTGCAGAATCTCTGAGCTGCAAGGGGCCCTTGCAAGAGAGGAGGAGAGTGTCAACGATTTCCTCAGAAGCCTGAATCCTGAGGCTGTGCATCTGTCTAAATCCACTGGGGTCTTAGCCCCCAGGGTCCCAGTGCCACTTGAGGCTAGCAATGTGTAGGCATGGGGGAGGCTGGTGATAAGAGGGGCCAGTGGGTGAGGGGGAGTCTCTATCCCCTCTCAGCCCAGGTAACTAACTCCTCTATCCCCCAAAATGTCACTTGGTTGGCTGTTGTTTCACTTCTCCCTACAAGGCCCAACAGTCTTTCTATTTCCAGACTCCTGTCTTCTAACTGAGCCTGAAGAAGCTGTCCCCAGGTCTGGGCCTCTTGCGGGCACTGCCAACCTCAGAGCAGCTCCGCAGTTTCCATCCTTGACAGGGACTCTTTCTTATAAGTGGTCATGTGCTAAGGGTATGGGACGTCAAAGGAGGCCCACACCCTGACATGAGGGGACCAGACCAGGGGCAGGGACTGGGTGGGTTCAGGCAGCAAGCTCTTCCACTTCCGTCTTCTCAAGAGGGTCTAAAGACATCTGTCCCCTTCCCCTACTCTCAGTTCAGGTACCAGACCCAGCTATTCTATTTCTTTACTTCTCCAACTAAAATAAAATGCAGGGCAGCCCCGTAGCTCAGTAGGTAGGTCACCGGCCACAGACACTGAGGCTGGCGGGTTTGAACCCAGTCTGAGCCTGTTAAAAAACAATGACAACTGCAAAAACAAACAAAAAAATGCTATGTTGTGGCAGGTGCCTATAGTTCCAGCTACTTGGGAGGCTGAGGCAAAAGAATTGCTTAAGCCCAAGAATTTGAGGTTGCTGTGAGCTATGATGCCACAGTACTCTACCCAGGGTGACAGCTTGAGACTGTCTCAAAAAAACAAAATGCACATTGCCCCACCTCCTTCATCTCACCCGACCACTACACACACACACACATACACCTCGAGTCATGCACATGCATGCTCACACTTCAGTGAATGCACACCTCACATTCCCAAACTCACACAGACTGGTTCCTTTTACAACAGGTCCCAGCTGCTCACATCACAAACCGGTTCTCATGCTCTCAGATTCCTGAAGATTTCAGAAAATCATCTCATCTGAGAGTTGCTGATGACTTTTTTCTTTCTCAGCCTACAGTAACTCTGGCCTTAGAGTCTTCTAGTCCTCTCACTCTCTCATTCCACTCTGCAGACTCAAGGAGATGGGAAGTAAGGGGTGGAAAATAGAGAAAAGTTTCTGTGCTCTCCCTGTCCTAGCATCCTACCCACCATGTCATGGAGTCACACACAGAGAGAAGAGAGGTCAAAAGAATTCCTAAGCAATTTCTAAGCAGTCCACCCCCTTCCTCCACCTTTCTGGAAAAATGGGGGGTAGGATTAGAGGGAAATCAGGCTTCAAGAGTGGGGACTCTGCTGCCTTCCATTGTGGCCTGGATGGGGCACAGGCAGTAACCAGCTGCCTATGGTGACACCTTTGCCTGCTGACACGGTTATGGTTTTCATTTCATATTTTGGAGGGAGGGGCTAGAAGAAACAGTTCCCTCACTGTAAGAGTTGGCCACAGGAGCCGGAGGGAAGCGGGAGGAGAGGAAACAGCCACATTAAAGAGGAAGAGAGGGGTGGGGGAAAGAGAGAGAGACACATATACCCAGACAGAGACCTGGAGAGACACAATGAGACAGAGAGACACTGTTTGTCACTGCATGAATGCTCTCAGCTCCTGGGATGATGTTACTTGGAAACTCTAAATACCTGACCTTATCAACTCTATCCCTAATGAGAGAAAACTACCAGGTAAACTGAAGGGTCAGGCTGCTGGCTCTCTAGCAGCCAGCCCCCGGGACAAGTTGCCCTGGAGGCCAGGAGACCTTTTCATTCAGTTGTAACCTGAGCCCCATGCAGGGATTAGGTCTTTTTAACCACTGCTGCCTCCCCTACCCCAACTTTCCCCCTCCCCAACAAAGCAAAGCAAATTAATGCTTCTAAGTTAACAATTATCTTGGTTATCCAGTCTGTCTACTTTAAAATACATAGACAGGCGCTTGAAAAACATTCAAAACCATGTGCCCTCATGATCCTTCCCTCCCAGTTACACAGCCTCACAGATATGGAAACATCAGCATTCCCACTGAGCTACTCCATTGCGACACCAGCTATGTCACCTGTGTGATGAACTACACACACACACACACACACACACACACACACGTGCACTCTCACTCACCTACTCATACTTAGAGCTCATCCTCCCTTCCCCCACAACCATGGGAATCTCTGGTGAAAAGGTACAGAGACCCAGATTTCCCCACAGGTATTGTAACTTCTTGGTTGAGATTCTTGCCAAAGGTATTTGTATTTTAAAGATCTGCTAATGTTTCATATAAAACCATGTGGAATGAAAGTCACACTTTCTAGCATTAGTGATAATCAGGAGATATTTTGGGGGGGCAAAAAAGGCCTCCCTGATTCCCACAGCACTCTGCCTATGGGCCAGGCTGTAAGGCTGCCCTGCCTGGTCAGTACTTATCCTTCCTTCAATATCTGCCTACAGAATTGGGTCCAGAGGCATTGCTCTAACCCAGCAAACCTGCTGTTAGGCAATCTCTGGTCAGGCTTTATAGATTTCCTGAACAGCAGGGTCAATTAGAGTCTTTCATTCTATGCCAACCTAGACTCAGGGATCAGAAGAAGGGAAGATGCCAAGCTAACTGCATCCCAGTCAGAGCAAGTGTGGCCTGTGAATGAGATAAGCAGGGACAAAACTACTAGTAAGTTCCTTGAGGACAGGGGCCTCCACTAAGGCAGCAGTTCCCCCAGTACCCAGCAAGGTGTCTTAATAAGAGGGAGCCCTCGAGTAGCTTGGAGGTATTCTCGCTCCAGACCCTGAACCATGGGCTGATGGCACTTGTCCCTTAAAGGAGTCTCCATCTATCCCTGAAGCCCCCTTGAATGCATTGCTTTTTCTTTTGCCTTCAGCCCCCCAGCCTCACTAGGCCACTACCTACACTGGCTCCAACTTGAAAGAAGTCCTTATCTTGTCTCTAGATTACTTCATGAAATCTGTTCCTTCCTTCAGACTAAACTCCCTAGCTAATTCTATGTTATGAGTAAGTCAGCAAGCACTACAAAAGCCAGCTTTGTTTACGAAAACACAAGCAAATCCACAGTGAGGAGAGGGGCTGCTCCCAGGCTGGCGGGTGGCAGTGGTTGTGGGCTGTCTGGAACTAGGAGACTAGAGAAAAGGCAGTTTGGCCTTGGAAAGGCTTGGGGGTGGGGTCTGATATTTGACAGCTGAGGGTCTCTAGTGTTTGGGTTCTGATAAAGGACAGGTTGGAGGGGGAAGAGCTTAGCTGAAGAGGCAGTGTTTTGTGATAGGAAGGCAGCACTGATATCGAATCTTCCTTTTAATAGAATGGGAGCCCATCTAGTAGTACACAGAGCAGCTTAAGAGCCAAGTGCTTAGGCTCTAGGACACAGTGACCTGACTGCCAGACAGTCAGGCTTCCCCAACTCCCAAGTTCAACTTTCCTTCTGGCCTAGCCTCCTTCTCACCCCAGTTGGCTTCAGGAGCCTCTGGGATAACAGGCAAAATCATATGCCCCTGGACAAACCTTGCCCTTGCCCTGATAGATTTTCGTTTTGTCCATATAAATCTCTTGTCAGTGAGGACACGATGGGGGGATGGGGAGAGGGGTACAGCAAGAGGTCAAGGGGGGAGGGGAGGCTATCCCAAGAGAACTGTGGCACACCAGCCTGTTTTCTGCCAGCACAGCCTTGGGACCCAATGAGCTGAGGGTCAGGGACTGAGGCCAGAGGCCTCCTTGTCTCTAATTTCTAGAGGGATCTGTCAGAGTTCCTCAGCCTGGAATTCTACTTTGTTATTTTAATACAATTCTGACCTGGATTTAAATGGAATTGGAAACCCAAGGCCTTAATAAATAAATATTATGATAAGAAATGAAAGCCATGCAAGACGAAAGAGATTTTCCCCCAAAGAGGCAGAAACAAAACATTTATGCCAGGAGCCAGTCACAGAAATTTTCTTCTCCAGCCCCCTACCAGTGAGAGATGAGTTGGTTTTTCCCATAAAATATTCTATTTTTCTTTAATATTTTTCCACTGATAAGACAGCAACTTCGAAATTTCTGCCTAACTTGGCATGTGGGTTGGGGGTGAGAGGGTGAAATAAATATATAGCATGGCTGAAAAGTTTTCATTCTCTCTGTGTCTCCAGGCCACACCTGAAGTTTCTGGCAGCGTTTAAGAGAAGATTCTCTTTTAGACTTTAGAGGACAAGAAGTTCGAAGATGCTGGGGGTGGGGCGGGATGGATGAAGTCCGGCAGGATTCTGAGGTGCGTGGTCACTTCTGCCTAATGCCCCCCACAAACTTCTCACTCATTCCTGCCGCCCCAGCTGCTCCAGCTCTTCCTTCGGAGCGCAGCGCCAGACGGTTGGGTCCCCGGCCGGGGGGTCCGGGCGCTCAGGGCCGGGTCCTGACAGCAGCACGCTTCCCTGCCCCGCGTAAATCGCGCCCGGGCCCTCGGCCCCACAGCCCCGGCAGCCCCGCGGCCGCGCGCCCCTACTTCCTTACCTTGCGCGGCTTTGCTGTGCTGGGCGGCGCGGGCGTGGACCAGCAGGACTAACAGGCAGAGCCCGGGCACGCGTCCCGAGCCCATGGCTGGAGCTACGGGCAGCCGGGGCCGCTCTCACAGCCTGGGGAGGGCGGAAGCCGGCCGGGTCCCCGCGCGGGAGGGGGAGGGGAAGGGGCGCCCAGCCGGGGCCGGACCGGGGGTTGCAGGCGCGGGGCACAAATCGCGGCGCCCGGGGCTGGAGGCTCACGATGCTGCCGGTTCCTCCCAGCTGGACGTCGGGGAGAGCGAGGCAGAGAGCCGGACCAGGCGAGGGGTGCCCGGCGCTACTGACGAAGGGGAACCCCCGCCCCTCCAAGCCCGGGCTCTGCTAGCGGCGGCGGCGGGGCTGCTCCGTGCAATCCCACCCAATTCCCAGCCTCGCCTGGAGAAAGCTGCAGCCGGAGAGCGCGCAGAGCCCGAGCGAGAGACCTGAGAAAGGGGAGGGGAAAAGCAGCGCCAGAAACACGCCCTTTCTGCCTCTCTTTCTTCCTCTCTCGCTCTTCCTCCGTCTCTCAGGCTCCGTCTCTTTTTCTTCGCCTTTCTCCTCCTCCTCCTCCTCCTCTTTCTCCTCCTCTCCTCGCTCCTTTTCGTTTCTTCCTCCTCCCCCTCCTCCTCCTCCACTACCTCCTTTTTCGTGCCCTTTTTTCTTTCAAATGGGGCCTCGGCGCGGCGGCCGCTCCCCCTGCGCGCCAGGGCGCGGCGGCCCCCTCCCCAGGCTGCCGGGCCGCTGCCTGCAGGAATTTACAATCCGGCGCTGGGGGAGCGGGTCCGGTCTCCATGGAGACGGCTTCCCCGGGAGCAGGGAGGTCAGGCGCAGACTGTTCACAATCAATGGATCAATGCGAGTCCCGCTCAGCTCCAGACCAAACAGCATCGGGCTCTGGCTCGTCCTCTCTCCCTGCGGAAAGAGTGAGGGAGCGAGGGTGCGTCTCCCGCTCGCACGCGAGGAAGGCTGTGCGACGCAGGTTTGCACGCATACCTCCTCCTGGAGACAAAGAGTGCGCGAGATGTCAGGAGGCTGGAGTAGAAGTGGACACATGGGCGCTTGGTGCGTCCACCGACACGCGGAACATAGGACCTTGAAACAGAATGGCCCCGTTGCCGGGCCAAGTGTCGCCCTCCCAACTCTTACCTGCTCACCCTCATCTCTATCCTCAGCCTTAGGACTCAAGGTCTGAGTCCACGTTAACTGAGGACTAAGAAGAAAGTAGGCTGCTTAGTACCCCTGCTGAAACTGCCAGCTCCAAGGGAAACCCCCTTGCAGTGAGGAGTCTTAGACCACCCTACCCGTATAGACAGGAAAGTACACGGACATGTACTCACACTCTCATGTGTGCAGCTAACCCACAGAAACATGCCCTCTGCGTGTCAATACAAAGACAGAGAGGTACAACATGCTTCTCTAAACCCCTACTCAGCTTCAAGAAGTGGTCCTGACTGGGTCTCAACCCTTCATTCCTTTAACTTCAGGGCCAACAGCAGGTATTTTTAAAATAGAGGCAAACTGTGCAAGAAGAAGCAGTGTTCCCCACCCACGATGGACATTATCTTCTAACCTACTCCCCCGTTGGCATCTTCTCTCCACAGCAAGGAAAAGAGAAAAAGAGATCTTGGAAGACAGTGAGGGTTTCTTAGAGTGTGGGGCTGAGGTCAAAATGAGACCACACCGGGCCCCAGGTGCTTCTCGTGCTTCACAACCTGTTTGCTATAGGGAAGAGGCCTCTGGGACTCCAGGTTATCCAGGGGGAAGGCGTGATCTCCTCTAAGATGACTTGGTTGTCAGACCGTTGGCACTGGCCACCTACATCAGTTGGGGTGAGGGTCTGTCTATACACAAAAAGGATGGAGGAGAGGAGGAGAAAGAGGAGGAGGAGGAGGAGGAGAAAGGCAAAGAAAAAGAGATGGACTCTCTCCCCCCTCCTCTAGGAGAAGAGCTGATCCCTTTCTTCCCTAGGGATGGAGTGGAAATGCAAGAGGATGGGAACATACCACTTAGGCATTTGGGTTTCTCGTCTTGGCTCTGTCTTAGGACAAAGACTACCTTTGGGCAAGTCATATCTCAATGGGTCTCAAGTTTCTTCATCTAGAAGACAAGAGGGGGGATTTGCTCTGACGTGGTGGCATGAGGGATGATGGCAGATCCTAGGATCTGCAAAAAGTTGAGTCAGATGATCTCCTAGGTCCCTTCCAGCCTGTCACTCTAAGACTCCCCCCTCTTTCATTCCACCCCCAAATCCCTCCCCTTGCAGCAGCTTTGCCTGCTGCTCCCAATTACGTGTAGGGCTGGAGGACAAGTGCAAACTTGCCATTCTCTTTGCTCCAAACAGGAGAGTGGTTAAAAGAAAGAATTGGAGGTTTCCAGACAGTGTCTGTGATCTACATGGGGGCACAGGGAGAGAACAGAGGAGCTCCCCATGGCTGGGAGGGGAATTTGCACTCTGTCTTGGTTTGCTCTGCCTCTGGCTTCCTTGAACACTAGTATGAGCACCTCTAGATCCCTGGGGGGGATTAGAGGAATTGCTCCAGCCCCCCCATCCCACAAAAGAGGTGGGCATGGAGGTTTCTATAGGGGCAAGGTAGGGTTATCTGGACCCTGCTCTCCATTTCACTCTGATTACGTGGTCCCCTGAATATGGGCATTGCCCTGGCTTTCAGGGTCAGATGGGTTGCCCCACCTAAGCCACTATGTCTCTTGAAGACCCACTAGGGGTCTTTTACCCTAGTTTCCTTTTATTTCATCCTAACAGCTTTCCTCTGATTGTTTCCTTTTTTTCTCCAGGATGAGGTGAGGTCCTCTTCCACATCTGGGCAGTTTCCTGCTCTTCTCCCCTCACCCCCATCTGGTTCTAGCCCACCCCCAGCCCTTTAGAGAAGTCTATAGGAGTAGAAGCAGGGCTCATATCACTGGGGTACTATGAATTTGAATGCCGGTCACATTGCCCTCTGCCCCTCCCACTTCTGCGGGAATGTAGTTGGGCAGTAATTCAGATAAATGACAAGGAAGGAATGGTGAGCGGTAGCATGTGCCATATTATATCATAACGAGCAGTGTCTCTGGACCTCCCATATTCACCACTCAGGCTGCAGTTTGCTTCACTTTCTTTCAGGGATGCTCCTGACATTCATTTCACTTTAATATCTCCTGCAAATACTTAGGGAAAGGCAGGGCGGGCCCATTGCTGATAGATCTCGGTTCAGGTCCTGCTTAGGGATACCTCTTCCAAGGCCCCACCACACTCAGGGACTTCCCTTTTCTTGCAAAACTTCCTTCTCTAAGCTTTTTTGTTTTGTTTTGTTTTTGTAGAGACAGAATCTCACTTTATTGCCCTCTGTACAGTGCTATGGCGTCACAGCTCACAGCAACCTCCAACTCCTGAGCTTAGGCGATTCTCTTGCCTCAGCCTCCCAAGTAGCTGGGACCACAGGCACCCGCCACAACACCCAGCTATTTTGTTTTGTTTTGTTTTGCAGTCGGTCGAGGCCGGGTTTGAACCCGGCACCTTTGGTATATGGGGCTGGCGCCATACTCGCTG